>JAPMOB010244156.1:0-39771 GCA_029875015.1 Lepomis gibbosus | reverse complement strand
TTTATTTATCTATTTTTATTTTTTTACTTCTTTCACTGTTGCTGTCATGTATATTTGTTGTCTATTGTGGAAAGCACTTTAGTCAACTAGTGTTGTTTTTAAACGTGCTATATAAATAAACTTGAACTTGAACTTGAGATTAAGGGAAAGGTGGTTGGTCATATCTGTGTGTGTGTGTGTGTGTACAGTGTATTTTTCTATGCGTATGTCAGAATGTGGCCAACACTTTCTTTGTAGTTGTCAGACCTAGAACATGTCATTCAATGTCTGGTCTAAAGAAAGTACTGACATGCGTTGTCTCAAATTAACTTCACTGCCAGATGTAAGTAGCTGAGAATTCAATTGTTCAATATAAACTAAGTGCCTGCATAAACGGGGCCTAAGCGTATATATATATATATATATATATATATATATATATATATGTATTTGTGTGTATATATAAAGTATACATTATACATAATAGTTGTTGTTATAGTGTGTATACTATGTGTATGTATTTATACTTTTACCTAGAAATGGTCACTAATTCTACCTCTATTATATTTTTTTCTTTTTATATTCCTCTGTGTCGCTGTGCCAACTTGAATTTAATGAAGGAACATCTCTTATACTAAAGAAACAAATATATACAGAGAACCCCACCAATTACCAGGATGATTTTAAGTTGGAGTGTGCATTAACTTGGCCCAACAAATCATAAAATGCTGGGAAGCTATACTAAGACAAAACATGCTAATATAACACAGTCGTAATTTGTACATATCGCTACTTAATCTCATGCTTTGTATGGGCTTACTTGGGTCACATGAAAGACAATATACAATGTCCAGTATCTCTTAGAGTCCTAAGGTATTATTGTTCTGTTTATCATCTGTCATTTGTAATACATGTGCAACCTCCCTGGTCAGTGTTTATGTATTCCAAACTTTCTGTTAAAGTTAAGGATCAGTTTACAGCAAAT
The DNA here is from genome assembly GCA_029875015.1 of Lepomis gibbosus. Taxonomy (NCBI): domain Eukaryota; kingdom Metazoa; phylum Chordata; class Actinopteri; order Centrarchiformes; family Centrarchidae; genus Lepomis; species Lepomis gibbosus. The sequence goes on along the minus strand of JAPMOB010244156.1, from coordinate 38,807 downwards.
TTACAAAAAAATCACAAAAATCCAATATAATAAAAAGCATTAAAAGTTAACTTGCAAGAAAGCTTCAAAAAGTTAACATCAATGGTTTAGTTTGATTTGATATGATATATAGAGATAATGAAGTATTACAGTAATGGAGTAATTACGTATTTTAGGTTATTTTATAAACTTTATTTGAACAAAATAGCTTTAAATCCAATATTCTAATTTATCGTTTCTGATATGATTCTTTTGGTCAGATTGCTGTTTTCATTACGGCTCACGAAATGTTGATTATTTGAATTTGTCCCTATCGCCCACCCTCAGCTTTCAACATTGCATATAATTGGCCAGTGTTGTATCGGCCATATGTTCAGTTTTTCATTCATGTCTTGTACCGTGGTTTTGTAGTGTCTTGTTTGTTTGTCCCGTGTTGTAGGTTCCCACTCCTGGCCTTGTCGTGGTGAGTGGGGTTTTAACCAAGACAGGCCATACTGAATGTATTCTACCAGTATTTTTTAACCTTGTCATCCTTCTCTCGTGTAGGACATGCGATGGCCCCTACTTGGGTTTGTGCTTTGTCAGTAACTGTGTCAACCCCTGTTGCCTGTTGAGGTACCAGAGGAGTTGAATTCAGGAAGTGTGGACCTCAAACTAAAATAAAACATTGTTACAGCAGAGGGCCACTATTTCAATGACCCGATGACTGCTGCTTTAGCACCACCATCAGGCAGAAAAAGAAGTAACAAGGAGGTTTTTTAGGCATTGGGAGTCATTGATTGGTGTCACTCATGGTCCACTGCTTATCCTGTAAACAGGGGGGCTGGAGCCAAATAAGGGCAATCACTAATTAACCTACATGTCTTTGGATGGTGGAAGGAAGTGGAAGCACCTGGAGAGAACCCACGCAGGCACGGGGAGAACATGCAAACTCTACACATTAAGGGCCTGGGCATACCAAGATTCAAACCCAAGACCTTGCTGTGAGGTAACTGCACCACCATGCCACCCCATCAGTCTGTTGACAAAATTAATCAGCAGGAATTTTGATTAATCAATTAACTGTTATCCCCCAAAATTCACTGGTTCCAGCTTCTCCAGTGTAAGTATCAGCTGATACTACTAAATTAACTACAGTGTTTTGGTCCTGTCAAGCTATTGGAAGACATCAACGTGGGCTCTGGAAACTCTTTTTTTTATAGATTAGGTGATTAATGAAGAAAATACTGAATAGATAATCGATAGTAGCTGAATAAATAATGAAAATAGTTGCCGATTAGGATTGAGTGCTTTCATGTTTGACCTAAATACAAATTCTTCTTTATCCATCCATAACTACCATCCCAGAAAGTATTTGAGGTTAGAGTAAATGTACTTACATTCCATTGCTGTTCAGCACTCATCCAATCTTTTTCTTGGCACCATGCTGATTTATAAAAGCTCCTCCTCAGATGTACAGTAGCCTGTCTCCAGCAGATACCTGAGGGGTTTTTATCACTGGCTGACATTTCAAATCCATATCTGAGGGCAGAAGTAAAATTGAGTAAATGTAACGCTCCCACTAACACACTGTGAGCCACACTTGACCTGCAGGGATATAAATTGATAAAAGCACAAAAAATGTATAAGGAAAAAAGGAAAAATGAGGTTTTCATGTGTAAAATCTTTATTTTGTGCACAGAACTGTATGTCAGAGGTTCAGTGAAACACGAGCTGGGTGAGTGGTCCCTTCCCAACACCAAATACGCACCGGAGAGGGCGACTTTAGATTGACCCTTAACAGTGACAAGAGGCACCACTACATTTGCACAACATTTACACCAGAGAGATGCAACCCTTCCCTCCCAATAAAACCCCAATGTTAAATTTCAAGCCCAGAAGAATGGGAACAAAAAGAAGAATTCAGGAATTCTTTCACATTCATAAATCTGATGCTTATCAATGAGCAAATTGGTGGGAGGAAAAAAGTTCAACAGCTATTGTTAAAAAAAAATCCAGCTTGACTAAATCAATCTACTAGGTTTTCACTGGAATGTATGACAGGAGAGAAAGTCAATGTAAAAGCAGTGCATGAAAACGCACACGACTCATATTTGGCAACACAAAAAGTAACAATGGAAATACTGATGCTACATACAGTTTTTGAGTAGTAAGTACAAACTTCACATAAGAATGTTTTACCATAAATTTGAAAATAAAACAAAAAAGAATTAAGACTTTTCCTTCAACAAAAATGTCTTTTCTTCCAATGTATACGTGAGCTGCGAGAGTTTTTCCGTTTCTCTGTGTGTGTCGGGGCAAAAGTGTGAAACTGTAGACTTGTTGGAATGTAGTCTTGGTCTCATCGGATGGACGACACCAAGCTCAATGAAGCCGAATCTCGAGAATTTGGCCGTGGCCGACCCTGTCCACTCGACACTCTCTAAAACAACAACGGACGGTCATGGGAAGGGGCCGCGCCTTTACATGGCAACCTTGGCAACCTGCTCTTCCAGTCTGGCGATTCGACGGTCTTGGAGAATGACACGGTCCCTGAGTGACTTGAACTCTCGAAGTACCTCTTCCAGTTTATCTTCCATTTTCTGGTCAAAAGCGTAAGGAAAGTTAGTTCAAGCAAGGTCTCATTTGACTCTTACAAGGCTGCTAATCATTTCCTGAACTGTTCATAGAAGACTTTGTGTGCATCTTATCAACCTCAAAATGAGCAGGGATTTCATAGGCAATGAAGCCCTCTATTAGTTAACATTTTCCCTTGCTGCTCCACTGAATTGTGACCCAAATACCAAAGTATGTGCTGATCCATAACTTTTGTGAATTGTTCCAACCATACTAATTACTATGAATGGAGGAGTCCAAACGTCAGCAACAAATGCTGTGTGCGTGTTTGAAAAGTGCACTTTTTTCTTAGAGGAACAAAACTAAAATCCACAATTAAAAGGAAATATCATTTTAAGCAACTAAACATGATGATATGCTTCGATACTCACTACTGAGGGCTGGGGAAAAACACGCTTCTGGACAGTCGGGATGTTTTCTGCTTTTGTGGCTGGCTTGGTCTCCAGGACGTTTGTCTTGACCACTTTCAGATCTCGGTTCTTTGTGGAAACGTATCCATCTTTGAGTGAGATCAGGATGGGGCCTCCGTTCTTCCCAGCGAACCACTCCTCTGCTTCCAGGGCGGGATCAGGCCCGGCTGTGTCGGGGTATAGGTCATCCTGGAATAGATCCGACTGGTGGAGAGGATACAGGAAATGTCATGAGGAGAACGCTGTAAGGTGCAGATGGTCTATAAGGCAGCAGCATATTTATCACTTGATACAAACGCAGACTCACCTTGCGCGGGACTGTCATGATGATTGGTTCGCATTTTCTCTCGTGTAACTTGTAAAACCTACAGAGAGGATTCATATAATTAAGATCATTCAGAGCAAACCTGATAACTGGAAAATGTTAGACAAATAAAATAAAAACAAGTAAGTGTTTATCAAAGCGGAATACATTAGTAAGTCAGTCTTTAAGTAAATGCATATTAGTATGGATCATTAGTTTGTTTAATTGAACTATTTCTAAAATTAATGAAAATAAGATCGTAAAAACTTAACCTGTGACTGGCATTTTTCAAATTTTTTTGACATTTTACACACCAAACAATTAATTGAGGAGAAACATTGATAAAGAAAACAATTGTTAGTTGCAGCCCTAATGAGGTCCCCCGGCAGTAACTGTTGGGTGCGTAGGGACTAAATTGAACACTAAAACTAAAGGTATAAATTGGTTTAAAATGAAAAGCGGGGTATTTGGACAAATTCTGTAATAATCAGAGATGATGAGCCGTATGTTAGCTCCATAATGCACAGAAGCACAAACTAAGTGAACAAAAGTTTAAAAAAATATAACATAATACCTTGCAATTTCACATTTGTTGACATCCAGACCTCTTTTTGGCATGTATCCCATGCCTCTCTGGGGTTCCTTGGTGGAAAAGGTGTTGAGGTAGTGAACAAACGGTGCCTCATCAGTGATCTCAAAGTACCGAATGCTGCTGTCACCCTGAGGACGCACAGTCGCAGCTCAACGTCAGTTTGTGAACTGTGTTATCAGAAATGGGAAACAAAAGTGGAATTTCTTTACAAGGCTGCTCACCTTTCCACACAGGTAGACTATGTTGGTGTCGGGGTCATAAAAGGGCAGCAGAACTCCATTACTGGAGTCCATCTCTTGAACACATATTGGCTCATCCATGTTTTCCTGGAAACACAAATTTAAGTATTTGGAGAAGTTATATAATTTATTCCCTAAATGGTGACATTATATAATTCATTGCCCGTAATCTCTGTCCAATAACTGCCAAATGTCTCTATTAGCTGCATCAGTGTGTTGAGGGTTGAATGATATTCACTCCGGTGACGTACAGTTTTCCACAGGGCTAGCTGGCGCTCGCTCATGCGGCTGAATCCAGTGGTGAAAATGTTTCCGTCTGCTAAAAAGATTGCTCTCATTGGTCGAGCTCCTTCATGTGCTTTGTCCTTCTCCTGAAAACAGAAACACAGCCATGTGTCAGATTGGGCAGCCATGTTAGTAGGCTTTGAGTTTGGTGACTGATTCTGGGAAAGATTATTCCACGCGAGAAACATCCAAGCTCCAAATCCCCTGCAGGGTTTCCACTTACCGCAACAACCTTTTGTTTACGGGGGTCGATGACACGGACCTTCTTGTCCTTGCAGGCGGTGCACAGCAGGCTGCCATTGCGGCTCCAGCTGACACTAAATATAACATCAGGGTGCATGTCCTCCAGGTTGATCATGGCCTCTCCCGTGCCCACATTCCAAATGATAATCTGGTTGTCACACCCTAAATTGGACACATGCAGCATAGCCTGACTACAGTCCTCTGTGCCCAAGTTTATTTTGAGCACTTTATGTTACACAAAGCTACGCAAAAGAAGGCAATACGTGACATAAGGTTTGAATTTGAGCAGTGCACAGTGGACAAATGGCAAAACAGACAGCATTATTTCAGTTTGAGGACACTGGTTGTACCACAGGACTCAGTCAAAGGCTACCTGCACTGAGGAGAACGTTACGAGCAGTGGGATGCCAGGACACAATGCCGACCCGCTTGGAGTGGCCCTCTAACACGACCACAGGCTCTGAAAGGGGAGTCTCAAGTCCGTTCTCAGGGATCTGCCAAACCTGATTCAGAAAAAAACAAAAAAACAGTAACATATCACACAGAAAATTAGGAGCTACAGAGAGAAAATCTGTCCACTAAAATAACATATATATTCATATTATGTACAACAACACAGACAGGAAATGGACTTTCTAGACATCCTACCATCTCCGATCAATGCACTTTACATTACGTGTCACACCAATAACACACAATCATACAGTGATGGCAGAGGTTAACTGTTTATGACAAACAGAAAGTAATTTACACACACTCACACACCAACGGCACAGTCATTGAGAGAAATTTCGGAGGACACTTTGACATGCAGAGCGCTCTACCTTCTAAGCCACAGACGCCCCTATTACTTTGTCTTACTAGACATACTAAGTTTGACAGTGTTATACAACCACAGGAAAACTCATGTAGCCAGAATTGTACAATAATCTCTACCAATGACAGGAAAACAGCACTCTTACTGAAAGATGCTCAAAAACAAGAAAGTATTGAAAATAAATTGAATTAAAAAAATATTTTACATTAGAAGCTTTAAAAAGATACCAGATTACAGTATTTTATGTTATATTTTTAGTTATTTTGCTCATTCCCACAAGTAAATAATAGACTGTCCCTTCCATCATGTGCTACAAAAAATATAAGAATATTTTAGTAAATATTTTTGGTGTTGATTTATTCATACAAACAAACAAAAATTGAAAAAAAAAACAACTCTAAGAATATTAATATCATGATTAAGCCTTATAATTCATACAAAAAAAACTAATAACAAGCGCATGTGATCCTTTTAGAGATTAACAATGTCCTTACCATGACTGTGCAGTCCTCCGAGCCACTAGCAATGACGAGGTCATTATGAGGACACCAGTCGATGTCCAACACCGGGCCCGTGTGGCCACATACTGTAGGGTAGACTTTGTCTATACGGCCAGACTAGGAGACAGAAGACAACTACATTACAAAGGGGTTAAAGAGTATGAGCTGCTGAGGAGCCACAACGCTCTGTTAGCTGATATCTGACAGAGATATGAAAATGACCGACAAGCAGGGCTACAGCAGGTACAGGGCTGTTCTGAACATGTTACATTCAGTCCTTTGAGTGACTACACGACAGTTATTAATTCTTCTATGACCATCGCATTGCAACTTTATCACATATCTGTCCTCATGCTAGGCTAAAAAGCAAACACACACAATAAACTATACATGTTTTAAAAAATATACTCAGAAGTCAACTGAACACATTAAGCACATTTTTACTGTTGTTGTGATCTTATCCGTTGTCATGGTGGATGGACAACTGTGACCTCTACCTGAACATCCTAAAGTTATAACGGCTTCTCCAGAGGCCGGACATTATACAGTTAAGATACATCAGTTAACCCAGTGGCAGTGAAAAGAACAGCACAGCACCCATCCCCTCTGTGAGTATCGTATTCAATAAGCCTACTATAACAGAATACACATTAGGTGCCTTTACTATCAGGCCGATTTAAACATTGATTATCTATGGTTTTCGCCACAGATATGAGCCTCAGGTCTGCTGACAGAGAACAAGCCTATAGGATTGATTTGCTACATGCTCTGAATGCTATATTATGATACAGTGCACTGTTACAGAACAGCCCTTGTATCTCTGGGAATGCTTTACACCCTCTGTGTCCAATTTTGGCTATCCGTTGCCAGCGTCACGGAGCTTTTTATTCCTACCTGACAGTTAAAGTTCCTCCGTGTAGAATTTAAATTTCTGATTTTACAGCAGAACGTGTAAAACTCCAGCCCTGGAGGACCGGAAGAGTACTGCTTTGAATCATGCTACTAGGACTCATACACGTTAGCTGAACTGAAACTTAAAAAATATATCTATATTTAAAAAGACGTCAGAAACTTCAAAAGATCTTTTTAAAAGACCTGGCGGCAGAGCGTCACTCTACCTTTTGTAGAGGAAGGACAAGAAAGGCTCCTCCTCCGCTGGCGTCTATGATGATGGCAACAAATTTGGGATTGACGGCACAGAAGGAGCTATCCCATGTGACCCTGGACACACGGATGTCATCGTAGCACTGGTCATTCCTCACGGCCTGACCAAAAACATGACGGAACTTGCTCTGTCGCACAACTCGCCGCAACATATCTGCAGGGAGAAATAAGAGGACAGTGAGTCCGGGTTAGTAAGTGTGAGTTTTTTTGCCCAGAAATGTGCATAATTAAAAGTGATTCTAATAGAAAATAAAACATATAAACACCACAGAAAGTGGCCATTTTACCACTGAAAAGAAGACACTGATGATCACTGAGCATGCCGAGGAAGCCCCAGGGTTTGTTTGGTTTACTGCCAGCAGTCTGTCTGATCTGAGATTATGCTTATTAACTGTGACTGAGTTTGTTCCTGTACATACCTACTGGCAAACATTGGAGGTAAACCTTTTTTTTCCTCCAGCTGTTTTTCCTCCTTATCTTTTTTATTTTGGACGTGTGTAAGTCCAAGATTCAACCAGAACTCAAATGATTCAACATTTTAAATTAACATATAATGAGAAACATTCCCCAAGGGCTGTACAGGTCTGCCTTTAACATCAACAAACACAGTTTTCATAATGTTGTTGTTTCAAAACAAAGTTTACAAATACAACAAACATATTCAGCTGGGTTTTTGTTTATTTTGGTGAAATTTTGCTTTGCTTCCTAAAATAAAATCCATGTCCTGTTCATTTCAAATCTTTACAGCCTATTTATGTCATTTAAACTGGAGGGCACTTGCACTCAATTTAACTCAAGCATGTTCACCCCTTCATGCTTTCTCTTTAACTCTCATTCCTCCTTTCAGCCTCAAGAGAAGTCATTCATGAAGAGTATTGTTTTCAAACTTGACTGTTGGCATTCTGACAGCTTTGGAAATGGTTATATCTGATCTGCAGCCAAAACATTAGAACCAAACACAATGGGGAATTCTCCTCAAACTTGACTGTAACTCCTAAAAAATGGATACCTGGGGGAGATTTTCCATCCTTTTGGTGACATGCTTTGCTGTGTAATTATGTGGAAAAGATAGTGTCTCAGGGCGGTAATTAAGCAGCCAGTCTGAAGCAACATACTGAAGTGTTTTACAGGCAGCAGGATTTTTCTCCAGTAATCCAGAGGTCTGTCATCACACCAAACCACCTGCTCCTTCACATTCAGTCACAGATTTTGAAAAAGGGACAGATAAATCGTTGCCTTTTTGATCTAATAAAGAAACAAAATCTTCCTACACCCACACAGGTGTTCTTAATTATTAGGCCTGATTAGATCTCACATCAGGACTGTGTGGGTGTGTACAGATTGTGATGTATGTATTTATTTAGCATCTTTAGGATTCTTAACGTTACATGGTTAACATATAGACAAACAAGTGCGGTTTTCATCTCTAAAATAAAATTAGTAAAAAGTATGTGGCCCTAAAAAGCATGTTCATCTGTAACTATAATCATAGAGACATAGAGAAATTAACCATTTCAAGGAGGTCTTATGAATCAAATGCACGCCCTGCCCCTGATATAGCTAATTCATAGCACAATGTTCACAGGGCTAACAGTTTATGCTAACCAGAACAGTGTGTTCCCCAGCCTATATCAGTATTACATTCAAAAGCAGCTGCCTTCATTTCAAACGTGCATCTGACTAAATGAGCTCCTTCAGCCCTTGCAGGCTTTAGGCTACTTGATGCCATTTAACAACATGCTACTATACCCAACACACCATATCACCACCCAACACTCAGAGGAGAATGATGGTGGACTGGCTGACATCAGCGCACTCAGTGTTAGGCCTTGTTTCAGTATTTACAGACAAACGGTATATAATTGTCTAAGAGTGTAAGCTGAAGAAGAAATTATTATTTTATGTTAATTGAAATAAACCCAGACAGCAGGAATCTGGCCTCCTGTGTAACATATATTTCGCTGTCTGTCTGCCTGGACTACGCGACTAAACGGGTGCAACGCCACCCACTATCACTTCAACTCAGCCTAAGCTTATCATAAGACCGGCATGTTACATTTTTTGAAGGTTCATGCTTGATATACCAATCTTATTCAGTGGAGGTGGAAACAGCTGCACTGTGCTAACGTTAAACAATGGTAGCTGGCTAACGTTAGCTGGTGTTCCCACAAAGCTCGGCGTGCCCCCTCCCTCATCCACCTCTTTAAAACAAGCTACAAACTGAAATATTGAGATGGTAGCGACACTCAACTGTCTTGCGAGTGATTTCAAGCCATGCCGCAAACTCTTTGGGGAAGCTTTTGTTACTAAAATGATAACTTAGCAAGGCGTGATAACGTAACGGGTGGACCGATAAACCCTAACGTTAACGTTTTGCACATATACATTTTGTTGAGTAATGTTACCGACAGATGTGACGTTTAGGTTCGTTAAAAATGTATTAAGTAAAATGAAGTAACGTTATAACGTTAGAAATGGTGGGGACGATAGTGATAGAGCCTGTTCCGCCGCACTGCCCCGGCAGCTGTGCCGTCCAGCAGCCGCTGACACACACAAGTTAACATAATATTACACCACCTACACCGCAAACAAGGAGGAGACAACCCGGGGGGAGTGTTTGAAAATATCACACACGTGAAGAACGTATGTGTTGTGTCTATGCAGAGCTGTCCGTCCAGGGTAACAATTTGTGATTTTTGTTTAACTGCTCCTCTAGCTTGACAGTGTGTTTTGCATCCAAGCTGCCCATCCCTTAAGCTAGGTTAGCGACCTAGCCTAGCTGCTAGCTGCGGTGGACCGCCGCCAGCTGACGCTAGTGCAGATATTTCCACCCAACGCTTTTGGCTGCTCCCATTCCCAAACCCATCCAGCGCGCTAAATGGATGCTGCACAGCCCTGACCGACACATCACATGCAAAATGCACAATGCAAAGGCACTTTTCAGGCTTTCTTACCTCCTAAATCTATGAAAGATTTTCGTAAGCACGGGGGTAATCAATCACAACACATGAATCTGGTAGTTTAGGCGCGCCCTTATCCTGCAGGACGTTGCTCTAGTATCCCTTGTCTCCACACAAAAAAAGCGCAGCCGCTATTCCCCCTCCTGATGCAAATATGTGTCCCGGAGGCTGTGTTTTATATCTAGTGGTATTTCAGGATGCCAGCAGACAAACAGAGCATCTCATGTCAGCTTCTCACCTGCGGAAGACTAGCAATCGTCTACTCTCATCGTTATTAAATTCAACAGGACTCGTTGACGACCGTCTTCAGCACATGCGCAAACGAAAAGTCAGATTTAATTTCCCAATACTGTGAATTGGGATGGGGCTGCAGGAAGACTGCGAATCGCTACATCCTCCCATAGACTATATAAAACAAGCATCCTCGTGTCTTTGAGGTAGACCTACTGAATGTGCGTTTTGTTCAGTTGTGCAAAATGTTTTTTTTTTCATTACCAGCAGCAAATTTTGTACTGTGGTCCCTCCCCTCCCCCTCGGTCCCATCCCACCCCACCCTACCTCAGCCTGTACTGCCTAAATACAATAAAAAAACCTCCCATAGTCTGTGATGCAGCTACATCACAAGTATTCAGTCGAACCAGGTACTACTTATTCCCTCTGTTTGCCTTTTCGGTAATTATCTTGTCACATAACATTATTTTACATCCTTAGAGTTGATTAAATTTAAGTGATCTTGCAGTTGGAGTTTATTCCACAGTTTCACTCAAATTGTGTGGACAGATGTAAGTGGTTAAAATTTTTAATACTTTTTTTAATGCTAACTAATTCTGTGTAATTACTTAGCTCTTATTACAAGCTGCAAAACACCAAATGAGATCTGATCATCATAATAAATGTGAATCTGAAAATGGCTAGGAAAACTATTGTGAAACAAGCATAAAAGTTCATTCTTGACCTTGAAAAAAAAATCCCAACTCTAGTCCCATTTACAATTTTTTTTCTGGTATCATCAAGAACCAACTTACGTAATTAATGTAAAAGATAAAAAAGATGAGAAGTCCCAAAAGTGGATTGTGGATGAAATCAACAGCTATGTGTGAGCTTGCATGTCAACAGATCCATCTCCAACTGACAAGTGGCTAGTAAGTGGACCTTGAGTTGGGATTATTTTTAGTCAAACTACCGTGAATGAAAGACTTGTTTCTGGATATCTGTCTTTTTTACATACATTTTTTCATATTAGTAATTTGTTGATGGCCTTGTGAGTTAGTCTGCTGAGTTACTGGGTAATTACTGAGTAATCGCCTAATCTAATCTAAAATCAGAACCACTTTGCCCAGATACCTAAATTGCCATATATTGTCGAATAATGCTGTTGATTGAAATTTTTTTTTACCCCTTTCAGGAAGATATAAACGTTAACAGTTTGTATAAATCATGAATGGGAGATATAGAAGAACACAATTTATTTGCTTATTTCTGTACCTGCTTTTTTCTAAGGGATTTGGAGTGTATCCGAGAGTGCATCAACAGAGAGTGGGTAAACACCATGAACAGTTTCCAAGACTGCCACAGGGATTATTAAGGTACACAAACACATTAATACTCTCATTCACACCTAGGGGTAAGTTTGAGTCTGTGATTTCCCCTCCTCCCCAAGTTCACATTTCAGCTATGTGAAAAGTTGTTTGGGAAAACCTTGCTTTGTTTTATATTAAGTTACCCCCATCATACAGGTAAAACAAGATGAATTAGGCTAACATTTAAATGTTGTATATTACTTAGCAAGACTTTGATCCTGTTGCATTAGCAGCAGACCTTGAATGCATCATCTGCTGTTAATAAAGTACAGGTTTTAACAAAAAATATCTGGCTCTTTATCTGATAAATGCTTCACTAGGTTCACTTTGTCTGTCAGGTGGTGAGCAGGTAGCATATAATCAGTTCATCACAGCTTTTTTGCTGAAAAGAGCGCCCAAGCTTTTAGTTAATATAAAATATAAAATGATTGAGTATAGGAGCTTTAAATCAGATTTTAATGTATTTTTAAAATTTCAAATCCCTACCAGTCAGCTAGTTTCAGAAGGTCACAGTCTTAAATAAAGTCAGAACCACAGCCTTATCTTCAAAATGTCAACATATCACTGTAAAATCATTTGTTAACAATTAAGTTTTAAAGCAGGCTTCATACACAACCAGAGAAGTGGTTTAACCCAAAAAAAGTTCTTTAAGTAAAATTGTACCATGAAAATGTATTAAATTGTTTTGACATGACAGTCTGCGGTATGCAGTGTGGAAAGTGCCATCTCATCCTAATATAACTCACAGTTAGCTGGTGTCTCCACCATTGATAGTCCAAAATTCTTACCTTTCTTTGAAGATGGTTGAACTTCTGTTGGTCTCTCTTTGGATCTCTTTGGGACATCAAAGGCATCCTTCATTTGGGATACTTTCACACTTGGACTCTGCTCAGCCACCCGAACCTGAGCTTTGGCCCCCTCAGGTTTGACCCGGGACTGATGTCTCTGCATTTGATTTCTTTCTTTGATCATTTCCGCCACGGGCTTGTATGAACCCACGTCATTGCCATTTCCTGCATCTCTATCAGCATTGTAATCAGTTACGTCTTTATGGCTACCATTGTTACCATGCCCGTCATTGCTGACTCTTTCAGATGGGAGCTTAGGGTAAATTTCTCTTTTCCCTGAACAAGAAGGTTTTGGTCTTTGGATTTCATTGTCTGACATGACCTCAGGTATGTGTAGACTCTCTGTGGACGCAAAACAAGTTGGGGGCTTTTTTGCAGCAGGAGGTGGTGACTTTTTAAATCTGGATTGTCTCTCCAGGAATGCTCTTCTCTGCAACATGTCCAGGTTTTGCGGCTCTTCTTCTGGAGACAATTTTGCTATCCGGACACAGTAGTCAAAGTCAACCATATCTCCATAGTGATCATCCATGTGTCTGAGTGAAAGATGTTCCCAAGGGCTGAGATCAACCGACAGCGGCCGTTTATTGGTTGGCACTGTGTAAGTACCCCTTTCATCCCAGAGCAAACACATGTCTTGATTAGTTGGAGTTTTGCATGGAAGATCTTTGTTAAAATGAAAAGTGTGTCTCCTCTTTACCCTCTCCTCAGAACGCAGATGATCTTTGCCTCTTCTTTGAACATCAGTAGACATTAATTGTGCAGTTTTGAGCTTTATAAATGGGTTTTTAGGTTTCTTGGGGACAGGTGGAGGTGGACCTTTAACTTTGGGCTTTTCTTGTGGCATAGACTCATCTTTTGAATCACATGAGGCGGGCGTGGTGTCTGTATTTACCAGACTTGTACAGTGTTGTGTTGCCACTGATGTGTCTTTCCTAGGCAACAGATGAGTTACAGGTGGAGGGGTGATGACAGCAGAGAAACACACAAGTGCACTCTCCCTCTTTAAGCTCGCAACCTGTATCTTTCCATCTCCACCATCATTTCCTGGCAGAAGAGGACAAGCAATCAAATCGCATTGTTCCATTGAAAATGAGGGAGAGTCTTGCAGTGGTGGTATTTTTGAGCTAGGGGACTTTGGGAGGTGAGAGTTGGCTGCTTGGCTTTCCTCTTTCTTGGTATACAAACTAACATTACCTACTTTAGCTCTCTTAGAGACAGCACCAGCAAACCTGTTCTGATGGGACTGATCCGCTCCCTCTTGTGTTTTTTGAGCAATAAATCCTGAATTGTGGCTCTCCTTGTCTTCATTTTCTAATTCTCTTAAAGAAGAATCTACCTTTTCAAAGCATGATTCCCAGTTCGACTTCATTGCTCCCTCCCTCTCAAGCTCCTCCGGCATACTCAACTGAACTGCTTCCTCAAGCCTGCTTTCCAGATCATCAGTGCTCTTTTTTAATCTTTTCAGCGAGCCGCTACGGTCTTGTGTAGGCAGTTGCTCCTTAGTGTTTGTGAAAACTTGCTCCTTCCCGTGATCATTCATGTTTTGCTCCCTCTCTGCTTCTCCTCTCCCAGTTGTCTCAGTGTGGGCAGCTCCAACATGACTCACTCCTTTTAGCCGACACCTGCTGCCTGTCACTTCAGCCAAATGTTGACCCATTTCCCTCTTAAAACTCCTTGCATGTGCTTCCACACTGTTAGTCGTGACTGAGAGTGTGTCAGATTTGCTACTGCTTTTGTTCTCCTTTTTATGAGGGGCATTCCTGGAGGATTGCTGAAGATTATCGTCACTATAGCTAGAAGAAGAGTCTTCCTCAACTCTTCGTTTAATAGATGATTGAAGAGTTTCTGTTTTTATCCTGCTGCCAAAAGTGCTGTTCTTTTCCCCATCTGATGACGTCCAAGTGTCATCTTTCTCAAGCACCACGAAGTCTTCCTCACTAGTGGGATCGCACATGGCTGTTAGACCCCTTGTCTGAGCGTCAGGACCTGACTTGCTATGACCAAGCTCTGATTTCTTCCCAGTTCCCTGCTCCTCCATCGCTGTAGTCCCAGTATAGGCCACAGCCTTGCTTTCAAAGCCTCGCTTTTTGTTTGAAGTTTGTCTTGTCTCCTTGGGACTCAGGACAGTTTTTGACTCCTCTGCAGTTCTGGTGACACCCTGGCTCTCTCTGTCTCCACCCACCCACTCTCCCCTGGTGTTCAGAGGGTGCTCTGGCTGACCTAAAGGCCTGATTGGCTGCCCAGTATGGGGGTCTGTACGTGCAGAAGTGACTGTGAGCTCCCCTGCATGCCCACTGGCCGGGCCGCTGACACTGATCCCACTAATCCTTCCAATACTCTGAGGGATCACAACACTGCCACCGTCCTGATCTCGGCTCACATCTTGTTCTGCGACCTCCGACTGTTCTGTCCCTCCAGTTTGCTCAGACCAATCTGAATTATCCAGTGACTCTTCATCCTTTTCCGACAACTTCTCCAGCTTCTGCCCCATGGTTGACTTTCTGTCTTAACATTAGCAAAAGAGAGAGACAAATGTCAAGACACAGCAGCTGATTTATAAGTAAGTCACCATGGCGTAATGAGGATGGCTTGCCTCCCCATCCCAATAAAATGAAATCGCAACAGGCATTGCTGTCTATTTTTTAATATCTTGAAGCTTTCTCTATTCTTGTAAATTCTTCTGTACTACTCTCACCCACCCCCACTCACCCCAAGGCCTCTCTATCTATCTCTCTCTATTCTGTCGGAGAGGAATTCTGGGGCAGCTATAATTAAAACTGGTCTGTCTGCTGCCAGTGAGTCAGGAGGTCAAAAAAGAAACAAGACAAGTGAGATAAGAGGTCAGCCGCCAGGTGCCATGGTCAAATAAAACGCTCAGAGAAAATGTGATCTTAAACGCTGCCAAACCATTTCCAAAAAACATTGTGATTCTCTCTTAAACCAAATTATTAAGTCTAGAATTATATCAAAGCCTTGTTGTTACATGATTTGGGAGTCTACAGACTACTTCTGTTAACATGTCCCTTCAGAGCCAGCACAGTGGGATACACCATGCGCTGTCAATTACTGGTTCGGAGACAAAGCGTGCTTGTGCCGTATTCACTTCCCTTCAGACTATCTGAATGTTTGTTTTAGTCACAGGGTATAGAAAGGTCACCTGGAATACGTAATTCAAGTCACAAGTGCTTTGACTTCTGAACTGAATTGTTTGTCCGGGGCTCAATAAGAACAGAGTTTAACCACCGACCTGATGGATGGTGGAAGAGAGATTATTACAAAGGGAAAATGGCACAACATGCCTTTAAAGTGGCATGCGGAATCTGAGTATTTTTAGCTCACAAAGGAATAACTAAATGCACTACATCAGGTAGGTTTTGTAGGAGAATACGTTAAAGTTAAACATGACAAATCAAAGGAAACGCTGATGTTTGATTTCGTTGGCTGAAAGGTGAGTGAGGAAAGAGGGGTGACTGAACTTCTGAACCTCTTCACCCTGCATCTGCAATCATGTGCTCTGTTGCTTATGCTATTTCAAGACGGAGAGGTGTTGTGTGAAAGTTTCAAGCCTGTCTATTTAACCAACAAGCATGTCCACGGAACGTAAATGACATGACTCCCCTTGAAGCTTGGCTCCTGTTTATCTAGAAATTATGGTTCTTGTTCTCTACACCAGTGACTCACAAACTGGTATACTTATATGTGGAAAGAGTGTGGAGTNAAAAAAAAAAAACACTTTGAATTTAAAAATATATCCACAATATAAAAATAAATCCACAATACTGACATCGGCAACATCTGAACACCACGTTTTGGGCTTGAAAACTAGTTAGCAGATGGGCAGAGAAGAGATAATGGACAGTTAGGTATAAGTGATGGATAAACTGTCAAAATAGACAATTAAAAGTGATAAATGAACAGTTGAAATATAGCTAAAATTAACAGATAATGTAATGGATAAAACATTTAGATAAAAAACGTCATTGATGAACTTGAGTTCATCTGAGGGGGCTGTGAGAGTACTTCTACCAATGAGGTTGGGAACAACTGTTGTATACCATACATTCAAATGAGTATACTTTTCAGAAAAAGTTTAATAAAGACCAAGAATTTTTTAAGTTGGTTCAGGGCTGAGTTTGGATGTGCAGAATGCCCTTTTTGAGTCTTTTACCAGGACCTAAAATTATGCTGATGTGCAGCGGTATTCAGATTTTCACATAAGTAGTGCTTTCTGTGTAATAGCACATACTCTGTCCGTCACTTTGTTCCTTTAGTTGTATTCCAGCTTTCATGTTTAACCAGCTGACATTATTTACAGTAACTGTAGCTCTGGTTTTGTGGTATGATGTGGCTCACAACAATCCCACGACTTGACAGATGCATGCGCTTGCAGCTTTAGTGTATCTAGAGTGTTATTTTGGGATGGATGTGTTATGATCGCAGCAGTGGGAGGCATTTGTGACATTGGCTTGTGAAACTTCCTCCTTCACTCTCTCTCTTGTGTCTCTTATGCTTCCAATACTAAGCACACACTTTATGAGAGACTTGTGACTTTGAGTACAGAAACTATTAGCCTGGTCTTAGGATTTTGTTTTCCCCAACAGAGTCCTTTGCCTTTCCTTTAGAGCATTAAGTGTAGGATATGACATGTAATAAGACGAAATTCAAATAGTGTGGCAGGAACATATTCAGACACATAATCTAGTCTGACAGTAAAATTTTCATACCATCCTGTAAGGCAGGACGTAGGTCATAAAAAGATAAATGTGCTGCTACTTTAAGGTTACATGATCGATTTATGCAATGTACTGGTTCACAATAAGCTATTTCTGTGGCTTGAATAACATTTTATATATAACAATAATATAATAAACATAACCAAAGGATAAACAGCATCAAAATATACATACAAGCATGACTCTGTTGGACACCTTAAATTAAAATTCTTCTGTCATTGAGTTAGTAAAAGTTAACTTTTAACTGACCTTTAAGAACATTAGGTTCTCCTGGACTGTTGTTACTGTCAGACAATCTGTACTGAGTATTCTTATTAATACTTCCCTTTAAACAACTGTATGCAGTTTAGGAAATTATCTATTAAAGTATATAGTTACACTGTCACTAAACCATCTCAACAGATCATAAGTAGATACTTACTGAGGCTGATGTTTAAAAGTGATGTTGTATCTGCCCGTCGTCCTGTTGGACTTCGGTCTTTCTGAAAGATCTTCTCCTTCAGCTGTCACCTGCCCCATGATGTCAGACTGACTTCATTTGACTAATTCAATAAGAGTGCCCTCTGCCCTGTCCATTTAACTAAAAGAGCAAGTGAAGGCCAGAGGCAGCCAGAGGCTATTCGTGTGATCAAAGCTATACAGTACATTGCAATAAAGGTATCTTAAAAAGAAAAAGTACAGTTTTCAGACACAGACAAGTTTTAAGATTCTACAGGAAATCTAAATATAGATTGTTTTCTACCGAATTGTGTAAATACAATGAAAACTGTGTGGTGACAGTTGCTGAGCTGCATGTTTGATGCAAGCACAGCAATCAGCTTCACTGAATGTGTACATGAACAGAGCATTTATGCAGAGGAAATGGTTTATTTCCATGATAAACATTAGACTGGACGTCATTTTAACAAATGTAAAAAAAAGTGCATTACACATGAACATTGGCAATGTACAGTACAGTAGACAAAAGTTAACAAAAAACAATTAATGTAACAAAATCTCCCAGGTAGGTTTTTCATGTTCTACATTTTCCACTCATCTCCACCTCACATGCTTTGGGGCAGACTTGTGCTCTGTAAATACACTCTACAAATGCCTGGATTCCCCCGTTAACTTACAATATGTCTTAATATCCTTCCTCACAAAGTCCACAAAGTCCTCAATGCCTGGCTCTTCAGTAAGATTGTCAGTTTAATGCCTGCTGCCTGGGAATAATGGAATAAAAAAATTCAATCGTTGCCATTTTTTAGAGAGCCTGAAGACATTTGACTAAATTAGAAAGATGGCCCGAAGTCATTTTTTTGCAGTGGTACAAACACGAGAACTTAATTATGAGTACTTCTCAATACACAGTAGCATTATCAGTGCTTTTCTTAATATTGACCACATCTGCAAGCTAATGTTTTCAATAGCAAATTGTAGAGAAAAATATATACAGACTGGTAAATTAATCCTATCTAATGTTTGAATGTAAATGATAGTTCTCATTCCAGCAAGTAAGGTTCTTCAGCCAGCTATTGAACCAATACGGTGTACCACACGTTTCAACAATATCAAACAAATACAATATTATTATAGGCTATTAATAAATGGAAGTCCATAAAGTAATGTGTGTGTTGGGATGAAGGAGGCTGCTGTGCATGAGCTTGTGTGTGTGTTTGCATACATTATATTTTGTACCGAGATATACATTTCAAGGAGCATGGTTATTATTGGGAGCGAGGGTTAGTTAATGTAGAAAAAAACCAGACCATCAACACACTCACAGAAACTGTGCAATGCCTGTGATGTTTTATGATAGAGCTAAGGCCAAGGTTAAGGCACTTAAATACAAAAACAAATTCAAAACATGAAGTAAACAACCAAACGTAGTGCTGTGGTCTGGAAACGCAAAAAGAAGGATTAAGTGCTTGTAACATAGCATCACACACTTATCAGGCCCACCAAACCTACTGAGAACTGGCCTAATTAATAATATATTAATAGGAATAGTTTAATATTAAGTAGGCTTATTTGCTTTCTTGCAGAGACAGTTGAGAAGATCGATACAACTCCTCATGTCTGTCAGTAATTATGAAGCTGCAGCCGGCAGCCGGTTAGCTTAGCTTAGCATGAAACCTGGAAACAGGGTGAAACAGCTATCCTGTCTGAAGGTAAAAGAAAATCCGCTTAATGGGCTCCTCTGATGCTGCAAATTATTAGTGTGAAAAATGACTAGTTGTCGTTTTTGGAACCTTTTTTGCCACATTCAAATTAAACAAATGAGATGTAAAGTGTTAATTGGTGAGCTTTAGAATTATTGTTAAGTGGATTTTATTACCTTCAGATACATTTTCAACTATTCCTTAAATCTGCTTTTAAAGGTCTTTAGCAACCCGCCACTTTGTAACATTTCTTAATTCTTATAGTTGCAAAATTAAAAAAAAAAACTTCATGGTAATTGTAACTTTTTTACACTTTGTTTCAAATGGTTCCATTTTAAATGTGTGTGCTATTAGATGCTGTCAGCATCTTAGTGCAAGTGCCTTACGTTACATCATGCAAATGGTGACGGAAGAAACAAGTTAAAGGCAAAACCAAATTATTTGTGTCTAACTAGTGGAGCGAACCTGCAGCTCCCTGGGGTTCAGTTAAGGGAGGAGAAGGAACTGAGGATGCATCGTTGTCGTTTGTCGAGGTTTCTACTGATCTAACTAAAGAAAACCAAAATCTCCAAAAATATACAATAACCATATGGTTAAAGAGGATATAATAATTTGCATTCATTCTTTGCACAGTTTTCATTTCTTCTGAAGCACTCAGATCTTTAACACAGTATTAACACTTGCATGTGCTTTTCCTGCATACAAATAGGGAGGCATCATTCAATACCATTCTAGCACACCCAGCGTGCCCAAAAACAGTAAGCAAACAACATCAACCAAACAAAAGAACTTGCAGAGTAACACCGGTGGCACAGCAACTTTGGATTGGCGGCACATTTTGAACAAAACATGCACCTTAAACGGTCTGAACGCATACAAAAAAAAGAATGTCTAGATAGACTTGTTCAGTCTTCATTCACACTGATTGTTGGAGTTTAAGAGTTGAGATGTCAAAAACCTGTGAGTGCTGGGCTTTGCAGCTTTCTTGACAGGTTCCTCATGTATTTTTTAAAATAAAGGAAATCTAGTATTGTAAATTCAGAATATAATTTCTAATTTTCAAACTGTAAATAGAAATGTTTCATTTGGTAATTGGCAATTTGGTTATTCTGACTTTGGTAAAGTCAGAATAATAAAATTTTAGTTTAGTTCACAAAACACTAAAGTACCAACAAAGTTTCCAGCAGCATCTGCTGTTGACTGTAGCTGTGTGATTAGATCAAATAAATGACACACAAGACTGACGCACAAGGAAGTGATTATTGTAGATTTTTTCTTTACTTCTGATGTCTCTATTTCTGCTTTAGTGTTCTCACTAGTTTGATTAAATGTAGCTGGCATATATTCTAGAAATATGTGCACTGTGTGATTGGATACTAGAGTTGTCCTCAGGTGCTATATGATTAGTGTGCCTTTGCAAATGTTTGTGGATTTAGGGAAAGGTAGCTTCTGATTTTCAACATGTGACCAAAACATTAACTGGGTGAAATGAGATGCAGACTGGCTAAGAAAGTAAGGAAAGTATGTATGTAATATCAAAAGATATTGAGCTTCTTTGCCATCTAAAATCATGAAGGTGATTCACTGGACATGGCAACATGATATGGCTTTGGTTACATCAGGAATTGAAAATAGATTTACATTTAAGCTTATGAATATTTCTTAATATCTGGATGACTGAATGTAATGTCTTCCAACAACTGAAAATCTATTCAGTATATTTTTCTTTTGCCATTCTTTCAGGCATAAGACGAGTGGTTAAGTTCAGTTCAGTCAATCATCAA
The DNA here is from genome assembly GCA_029875015.1 of Lepomis gibbosus. NCBI lineage: Eukaryota > Metazoa > Chordata > Actinopteri > Centrarchiformes > Centrarchidae > Lepomis > Lepomis gibbosus. Next base: position 17,612 of record JAPMOB010244156.1, on the reverse strand, counting down.
TTGCACGTTTTGTTGTCACTTAAACGGGATAATGACGCATTTAAATGGCAAAAGTTTTTTCAGTTTTTCAAAAACCTCTGAAATTAAAAGGTAACTTTAATATGTCATCTGTCTAAGCATGTTGAAGATATGTTTTGTAAATCTGCAAAGTTATGTGTGGGCTAAAGTGAGTGCTTTAAGTACACGATTACATTAACTGTAATGGAGGAGGTCGGGGTGAACCCGCCACAAAATGGTCTTTGACCAAACAGTCCGAGATGCTTGCGGTCCGAGGTACGGCGCTTTACAAAGAAGCATATAAAGGCTCACATTCATTCACCTTCACATGAAATGCCCTCTCGTGATGCAAAAGTAGCTGCAGCAGGGAAAATATTAAGTGAAGGTAAGTGAGGGTTCAGCTATCGGTGGTAACATGAGGAGATACTGAATGCAATCAAACAGGCTCAACTGGAAACGTTCATTGAGCTCCTTCATGAATACTGTTGATGAGTTTGGATTGAAAAACCAACAGTACACTGACAGAAGCATTGTTGCCTCAGTTACCTTTCTTTCCATCAACATCAGAATGCTAGCTATAATTCTCAGCTGTTAGAAACCACCACCATTTCCTGTATTGGAAATATTTTAAACCTGTCTGTTGAGGGTAAAATTTCCACTGTGCTGTGGGGAAGAGTGATGCTCCTGTATGTGGTGTGGGGGCTGGTGGGCTTAGAAGGGACCAGATGGGCCTCAATCAAGTCTTCAGTCCTTACATGACCAGAAGCATTCAAGCCTTTAGTGTATAGTCAAAACAACCAGCCTCATCTGAACCTTAATGCCAGCAGGTGATGACAGGACACTCTGTAAATGCACAGAGGGTTGTTGCAGCTTGTTACAGTGCAGCCATGAGGCCAGGACATGACAGTACAGGTCAAAGCAGGGCTTTGTTTCTGGTTTGACACTCCAGCGGCAGTCATCTAAACGCCCAAAGCAATTATAGTCTACCTGGTGGAGGCAGTGGTAAGCCTCCTTCTCCATCGCATCCATGCTCAGGCCACTGTATTAAGGCAGGGGCCTCACTGGGAGCTGGCCCTCCATGGCCAAGCTTGGCAGCTTCTCAAGCTGATCTGCCCTCTGTCTCATTAGTTCAAGACCAAACTCTATCCCCAGTCCTGGCATTTGCAGCTGGGACAGAGCCTGCTGCTGGATTTCCACTGCACCACCAGATTGTAATTTTAAAGCTTCAGCAGTAGCTGCACTGATGGCCCCTGTACCCTCCATCGATATTTGTTCTCCGACATCGTCCCCCTGTGGTTCGTCCATGTTCTCTGTCTCCACTGAGCTGCGGTCAGGAGGAATCTCCTCACAGCTCATGGGTGAGACCAGTTTCTGGTGGTTGGTTAGTGGGACAGGTAGGACAACGGGAGCGCAAGTGGCACAGCGGTAGAGATGACTACAGGGCTGGACCAAGTTAGACAGGACAACTGAAGGGGTTTGCAGAGACTGCAGCATTGGGGTGGATGAAAAATTGGTCCCGGGCGGATCAATGCATATGGAGGGGACAGTGCAGTGGCGAGAGGGGTTAAGGCGGTGGGAACGGCCTCCTGTTGGACGGTCACAGCGCCGCCCTTGTTGTAGACGCAGGCAGTCTTTACAGGACTGATAGGAGGGCTTCACTTTTAAAGGGTTTCCTGTGCTAGCACTGTCCTAAATGGAGGAACATTGGAACAGAATACAGTATATGGTCAGTGTCATGCAGGATATTTAAAATGCTAAATTAATAACTTTAAATATGCTTTTAAATGAAAATAGTTTTTTTTAAAAAAGGTTGTTAAATACATAACATAACTTAACCAGTTAAAAGCAATATTTTCTCAACTCACGTCAAAAGCTGCGGGGCAGCTGCGCTTCGCAGCTAGGCGGTTACTGTTATTGGTGTTCAGATTGGCTAGGCCTAGACGGCTTTCCTCTGTCCTCTCTGCCTCCTCCCCAGCCTTCTTCCCATCTGAATTTCCAGGTGTTTGAGCCAAGGCTGCCATCTCAGCTTCCTCTTTCTTGGCCTCTTCCTCATCCTCTTCCTCCAAAGTACTGAACTCGAGCCTCAGTCTCATGTCCTCCATGGGGTCAAGGCGCCCGCACGTTTGAGCTGCTGTGCCACTGCCAGGCAGGGCTAAATGAGCCATGGGGAAACCCTCGTCCTCCAATAGGGCATCCCTCTCCACGTCTTCGATCTCAATGAAAACTCTTTCCATACCTAGCAGAGGGGGACCCCGCACTGGGGTGGAGGGCTCGCTGTCTAGTGCAGAGTCTGACAACCGTCTGAAGTAATAATTGTAGTTAAGAGAGTCAAGGGGCTCCATCTCCAGACCCATACCCCTGCAGGGAGATGCCCCGCAGCCTCCCCAGGCTTCTTCCCCTCTGAGCACTGGTGTCTCCTCCCCACCAGTACTGTGGCCAGAGGCTTGCAAGTCATCTGATCCCTCCTCATCTGTTTCAGTCCTCCATAGCTTGTTGTGGCGCTGTTTACTGCAAAGGAAAAGTGAACCTTTGCTTACATGTTAAGAAAATGACTGACAGACTAACTTTATGTAATTTTGAATTAGCCCCAAAATGAAACAGTAAAGCTGCAATAAAGTAAAAAACAAAAAAACATTGAACACCCAGGTGACTGCAGGTAGGGGAGTGAAGTGCAGACCAGAGTGAAACTGTAGACCTGCTTACCTTGCATCCAGGATTCCCTCATATTCTGCCAGCTGTCTCATGAAAGCAGCGTTTGGCTGAGCTATACTGCGTTTCTGCTTGACAAAGTTGTATGCTTTCTCCAGAGACCAGCCGTGCTCCTTCATTGCATAGGCAATAACTGTAGAGGCAGACCGGCTCACCCCCATCTTACAGTGCACCAGGCACTTGGAGTTGTTCTTCCTATTGGAAAGATAAAAACATATATAAATTTACATCCCATCATATGGAACTAGTTTGTGATAAGGTGGTGTAGTAATAAAATATTTTGTTAAATATGTTTATTTTTGGTGGTTTGCAGGATTCGTCTATGAGCAGTCCACATGTCTCAACTTTAGCTTTTTTCCATTTTTATTTTTGCAAACATCCTTTTTTTTTTACCTCAGGTTAACATGCTCAGACAGTTGCATAGCAACGAGAGTGATTGCACCATTTCAGTTATCTCTCGCTCTATGTTTCTGGCACAACTCACGGCATTTGGGCAGGAGAAACATGTTTCCTGTGTGATCACAGCCCCAGTGCTCGGGGAGAATTCTTGATGTGAGCCAGTCAAACTGTGATGACTAAAAATTATGACTAAAACTTGAATACCAAGTGATGTGGGGGCACGGTTCTGTTTTGTTCAATTCATGGATAACAGGCTGGTGTATAATTTTTCCCTCAAACCCTGCAGTACAGCCCCCTCCCGTCTCTGTCCAAAGCACCTAAATAGCAGCAGCTCATTGGTTTAGTTTAACAGGTAGGGTCTTACTTGGCTTTGACAATAAAGTTGTAGGTTTCGTTCCAGTGGGCCAGCAGATCGGTGGCCTCTTCATCGTACACACGGACGTTGTGATAAGAGAACATCCCTGGGAAGAAGTTGTCAATCTCTCTAGTAACATTCAGGATGTAACCAACTCTGAAACCAAAATATATATGCATATTATTATTTTTTCCAAACCAGGATACATACCATATGTCTTGCTATTTGAACTAATAGATGTATGTCAAGATGGATTTAATTTTCACATGACATTTAATGTTGTATATTCAGTAGTAACAGACTTTAAATTAAATATGAGCTGAAATAAAGAAGTACTTCTTCTTCCAAACACAACAAAAGTAATCTAACATGGGAGATAAATATACTGTATTTACAGATAGTAGCAACTTCCAGGTAAAACAAATACATATATTGTTTTATTTAAACTTTTATAAGAATAAAACATTTAGGATTAAATCATGAAAAGATTATATGTTTGTGTTAAGCTGTCAGTTCACCCGCAGTCACGGAGTTCTTCCAGGTTGGAAGCGTTCCACTCAGAGCCCTACAGAGGCAGGAAGACAGAAACTTGTTCAGAATTATTGCTAAGAGTTAATGTTAAGTAATCTGTATTTTACTGAGATAAGTAGAGACCAAAGTGTAAATGTATGTGGGTGTCAGCTTGGAGGAAAAGGAGGAAACACTATTGTAAAAATATAAAATAATAAAAACTTGTAAAGGTAGCATAAAGTAAAAATGGTTAAAAAAAAATTCATACCAAATACACATGGTCAAAGATAAGTGTGGGCTTGTCCATCTGTCCCAGGATCAGAAGCATCTCGTTGTCTATAAACTCTTTGTACTCTGTGAGGTTACAACTCATGTGCTGCTCCAGCTCGTTACGGATCTGAGGACGAGGACAGAAACTGAAACTTTCCAAAAACAACAGCGACATACTGACAAGCACTAAAACACATTGGATCTTTAAGAAAGGGAACAAAGCTCTACTCCCTGGTTCCACTTACACTGAACAAAATTATAAACGCAACACTTTTGTTTTTGCCCCCATTCATCATCAGCTGAACTCAAAGATCTAAGACTTTCTCTATATATTACACAAAAGGCCTATTTATCTCAAATATTGTTCACAAATCTGTCAAAATCTGTGTTAGTGATCACTTCTCCTTTGCCGAGATAATCCATTCACCTCACAGGTGTGGCATATCAAGATGCTGATCAGACAGCATGGGTATTGCACAGGTGTGCCTTAGGTTGGCCACAATAAAAGGCCACTTGAAAATGTGCAGTTCCATCACACAGCATAATAGCACAGATGTCGCAAGTTTAGAGCCGTGCAATTGGCATGCTGACTGCAGGAAAGTCCACCAGAGCTTTTGTCTGTGAATTGAATGTTCATTTCTCTACCATTCCCTACTATACTATCTACCATAAATGTTTACAGTTAATGACTGTTACATTAATAAAACATGACAATGTCAACTTTTAAGTACAGTATTATAGAAATATCTAGACCAATAACACAGATTGTTGAGCTGTTGATTTGGCACATACCTCCTTCGAGGTGATGTTCTCCAGGTCTTGAAACGTCATGATGCTGCGTAGCTTGGCTTTGATGAGACACTCTGTTCTCTCTCGTTCAGTTGGCCTGCACATAATGAGTCAATACATCAGTGCTGCTGTCTGACTGAAAAGTGGCATTATAGTGTAACATATTTCCACAGCTGAAGACAAAGAACAGAAACAAAAGGGACAATAGCTTGTGTCCAAAGCAGTGAAATCTATTCGATGACGAGTGTACACACCCCAGGTATGTTACAACTCAGCGGCAATTCGTCTGTTTGGCCATGTGACGCTGATACCGTTGGAAATCTGACAACAGGTGTGGGTACTGAGTGAGTGCCTCAAAATATTACAGGCTGTGTTTTTCCTATATGTTACATTTCACTTTAATTTGCTTAAACTGTTATGTTAATAGAAGCAGCCTGTGGTGTCTCACCGGTCAACAAACATAGTGGGCGAGTCAGGCCTGGTGGTCTCCAGGTCGGTCATGGCATTCCACTCATTGACGCAGCTTTGCTCTGAGGTGATGCAGCTCTCATAGAAGGCCATCCAAGTGAGAGCAATGCCACCTGGGAAGTAGTTGAACCGACGTGACACCTCGCATGCCTTGTGGAGGACCTGCAGGGCAGACCTGCAGAGGCACAGAGCAAAGGCTTTCCCATCAAAATCATCAGCAAGATGAAGGTATGGTGACAGGAGCAGGGCAAATAAGACAAGGCAGACTTGTTTATTGGTCATTCTAGTAAGTGACCAGCAGATGGCATGTGGATAAAGCAAAACTGTCAGAAGTCCTGAGCAAACAGTGGTGACAGTCCTGTCCCAAATAGTCATGCTGGACCAGGAGAGACATCACAGTGCTGACCATAGTGGAAAATTATCACTGCAGGAATGACAGAAATAGTAAAAATAGTCCCAAAAAAATAATTTAAATAATCTAGATGTCTAATTTGACATCTTAGTGTACTGTATGTGTATTTCTTAAATGGATATGATAGTGGTATTTTCTATGTATGTTTGTTAAGAAAAGTGTTTACACTGGACTATCAAGTACAAAGCCTTAATGTTAGACAAAGCCTAACAGTTAACTTTTTTTATTGTGGAGCTGCTTCTTGATCCCATAAATGAACTAACTAGGCTAATCTCATCTTCACACTGCACAGAGGCATGAAAAGGCATCCATGAGCCAACAAACTATACAAATTGTGATTTATATTCCCACTAACTGTGGCAGAAACCTGGGTATATGGGCATACAACAACTAAAAACTCAAATTAACAGGAACAACATGCCATGAGGTCTGGTAAACATGCTCTTAAGACAACATTTAAACATGGACAATGTGTTTTCCCCTTGTCCACACACCACAAAACACACAACAGTAATTCTAGGTAAACATGAAGAATTCACTAACCACATGGCCTGCACAGACACAGGCTTGAAGACATGTGACCGCCCTGCTGTGTTCACACTGAAGCCTCTGGTGAGGGAGAGGAGGAGAAGGAAGATCAGTTTGATTCTGGATGGAGATGAAGAGTGACCAGGGGAATGTAAACACAGACTGGACATGGCTCGTTCATGGGACTATTCAGGACACGGGCCAGTGGAACATTCCTCCAGCATACAGAGACAATGTTAACAGGTCAGCAAGAACAGATCTCACACAGGGAGAAAAATGCATGTAATTCACTCATCTGCCACTGGAGGGCAGTAAAACCCAAAAAGGCACAAAACAACCAAAAGATCCACTGGCAGCGTTGTACCTTGTAAGTTCAGCAGATTTAAATGTTAATTATTCCATCTTTTATGAAAGGACAGACTGAAACTCACCCATCTCCATCTAAATGTATGTTGGTATCACTCCACAGTGGTAGCACCATCCCAATAGAGCAATCTTTACTGTAAATCACAAAGATTTCAAAATGACATTTTAAAAAATCTAATCATCATAAACGGCGCAAAATTTAGGGCTGCAGAGAGATTAATTACCTATCCTTGTCTGTGAAGTCCATTCCCAGGACGATATTTTCCTCTGTGTCTTGATGGCCGTTGGTATAGATAACGACCATGTAGCGCACACGATCTGACCATCCACTCTCTAACCGTACAGCCTATGGAACAAAAGGAGAGTATGTGAGAAACTGCATTAAGGAGAAAAATATCCACTATTTAGTGATGTTGCCATGCAGTCAGTGTACGAAAACGTATGTTACTTCATGAGGACGCACACAACTGAGATCAAACAGACATTTCTAAAATTTTTAATTGTAAAAATTGAAAACAACACTTGTGCAGTCAAACAGTACATAAAACTTACTATCCAAATGCTTTTGGAGAAAAAAATGTGTGAGCGATAAAATGGGTGTGTAAGTGTTTTACTCACCAGTTTAATGCGATCTTCGGACCGGAGGATCTTAAACATGACCTGCAGGTGTTGCGGTAAATCACCTGAAAGCAAAACATGCATTAAGACAGAAAACAAGACTGAGTGTACTGTGATTCAACAAGAGCCACTGTCATCGGCAATGTTTCATTAGACCAATTAACAGGCTTTAAGTCAGCCAAACTTGAGGTCATCGTCACAGTCTGGATATCTAAACTGGACATCACCACTTCGTTTAGCTCACAAAGATCCTGACAGAGAAAAGGGATTTCCTGCCATCATGTCCTAAACTTAGTAACTAAAACTAGTAAGCTGAAAATTATTACCAAGTTTAGACAAACAGAAAATAAAATCACTGACAGGCTTTACTATAGATACGCTATTTCTAGAATTTCTACCCAAAAAATCTAAAGGTCAACTACAAACTGATCATTCATTCCTCTATTGTACATTCATTGTTGGTTTTCTTCTCCAGTGGGAGGAAATATGTTAGCAGATTTCTCTTATTGAAGAAAAATCTAAACTCTGTGACCTTCTAGTTATGCTAAGTTAAGGTGTTCTCACTTGCGAGCACATGTGCAAACTGACTGTTCCCGAGTTTGTCCTCAAATGGCTTCAGACTCTACAAGTCTCTAATCTGATGTCCTTGTTAACAGTGAGCATCTAAAAAAGAACCCCATTGGATGTTAAAACACTTTGGGCATTTTTATTTTTAGATTGTGCAAGATTATTCCACATTTTAATGTCACTGTGATGTGCAGACAAACATCAGCAGCATGATTTAGCACTGAGCTAAATCTGTTGAAGCCACTAAGGAAAACTGAAGTTTGAATGACAGTACGCATATACCGATCAGTGACAACATTATGACCACGTGCTGGTCATAATGTGGTGTATGTGCCATCACCTTTTTCAGCAATTTGACCTACAGTAGCTCATCTGTTGGATCAGGGAGCCTTCACTCCCCACATGCATTTGGAGATGCTTTGACTAAGTCGTTCAGCCACCCCAATTTGGCCCTTATCAGTCACTCAAATCCTTACACCTGCCCATTTTTTCTGTTCCTTACACATCAACTTTGAGGACGAATGTTTACTTTCTGTCTAATATATGCCACTCATGATACCCAGGTGCCATTGTAAAGAGATAATCAGTGTTATTCACTTCCCCTGTCAGTGGTCATAATGTTATGGCTGATCAGTGTATGTACATAGATATGATGCTGAACCGCAAAGACAAAAACAGAGCACAAACATCTGTAGTAATTTAGACAATACAAGTGTCGTCACTAGCTGAGAGCACTGTTAGGTAGGAGGCTGAGTGGTGTAAATTTAATTTGTCTGATCATCTTATCTTCTTGTTTCAAGACCATGTGCAGTTTTTTTTAAACAAATTTCCAGAACTTTCATTGCAATATTTGGCTCTTTCTATTTTATATGGTGAATTCATTTAGTAAATGAATGTGATATGTGTTTTCTACTTACAGCTTTGTTTATTAAATGTAGATTATCATCCATTCACCAAGTGTCCAGTATTCAAATAGCTAAAGCTAAAGAACAAAAACTGTCTGACTCTTTGAAATAGATTTTTTCAGAAACTGCTTGAGTTTCATCTTGTTTGAAATAATTTGTGATCATCATCTTAGGGTTAACATCAACTGTAGGTCATTTCAGGTCAGACCCAGCTAAGTCATAGTTCCTAACACAGTTTAGAATAAACACAGACAAACACACACTTAGAATAGCCACCTCAGCAATTCAATTTTCCTTTTGTCTGGAGCTCATCTGTGCAGTGAATATAGGGAAAAAGAACAAGAAACAAAGCTTCTTCTGTGCCTGAGTGTGTTCCTACCTGCATGTTTGTGGTGGGTTGGGGTCTTTGGTCCTTGTGCGCTGCCACCCTGCTGGAGGAAGAGGGCGGCTCCTTTGACCATGAAGAAGCTCTCACTGAGGCTGGAAAAAACATAAGTAGAAAATAAATTCAGGGCTTCAGGTACTTATGGGTTAATTTTGGGAAACAACTGCCATCAAAGGGCAATCTTATTTACAGTGCAGAACAGCTCACTACTGTTTGATAGATTTTGGCAACCCATTATTGTACCTTTAAGTACCTTGCAACTTGAAATGAGATGTCATACTACATTTTAAACCTCTATAATTTTTCACATAAAAATATGAGTAAAAGATATATGGGAAATTTGAGTGTGTTGAAATGGTGGGTTTATCTAGGCTATTTTTCCCCCCTGAGTTTATTTTGTTGTTATTACTCCTTCTATATTTTTCACTTAGTGAATGAATGTCAAGTGGACTTTTATAACACATTGTTTGGCTTTATAATTATCGTTATTCGTATGTGACCCAAACTGCTAAAGAAAAAAAAGTTTGGAAAGAAATTTGCCAATGATTTTCTTGATTAACCGATTTATCTCTTGGTATATGTATTCAAAAAATATTGGAACGTCTGTTTTGGAATTGGAATGTCTGTCAAAATATCCAAGAGAGCAAGCTGACATCTTCACATTGCTTGCTATCTTTCCCAAAACCAAAGATATTTAACTGACCATCACGTAACACAAATAAAAGCAGCAAATCTGTAAAACCAATTCTGTTGTTTGACCAGACTTTACAGATGAGAGTTAAGTCTCCATGATGTTATAAGTCCTCATGGCCAAATTGGAGTTGAAATCACACTTTACATAACGTAGTGTGTTTAAGAATTGTGACGAATGAAGTTGAGACAGGGACAGAAAATGGCTGCAGTCAGGATATTGTACGTACAGTGAGCAGCCAGCTATAGGCTGCATACTTATTAAGTCCTCATTGGTTCATTGAGCAGGACAGGGGGCTCATCAGAGACTGAAAGTCAGCAGAGTCCTGATGCAGTGACTTTTACAGCCCTGTGATTAACTGACTCGACTTGATTGTGTTGCCTGACCTATGGTGAATCAAGCGTTACCCCACGATGGTCCATATGTGCTCAGGCTTTAAAGCTTCCTCTCCTGTCCAACGTGCGTTGGACACAGCACTTCTGGGTCATGACTTTGTTACGAGGGCCGCAGAGAGCAGGAGGGAGAGCTTTAGTGTCCTTTCACACACAGAACAGAGTGCAGCTTTGTTTAACCACACTCAATCCCCGCTCAAACAACACACACAAAGCCTGGTATGACTGAGTGGGTCCATCACAAGGCCTTTTGTTACAGCTCCACTGCCACATGGTATCGTTATTTCTTTTCAAATGTACCTAGATGACAGATGACGTGGAGACGACAGCGCAAATGAACCACAAGGCTTGATTGTATGCTGCACTTGAGATTTCAAAGTAACAACTCTTCAATCACTGGCTTTTTCTTGAGGGAAGAAAAATGATGACTAAGCGTCTACAGTATTGATTTATTTTTTATTTTAATAGGTGTGATTTACATAGTTTGAACCCAAAAAATCCTCTCAGAATGAAAGCTTAAAATATGGCTGACTGTCGTAAATATGTAAGCTTTGCTGCTAAATTAAACTAATCACACTGGGACATCCTCATAATTCATCAAAGTTTAACTGCCAACTCTAGACACCCCATACTTCCACTAAGTGTCGAGTAACTCTAATACGTGTCTACTATTAACTCTACTATCAGCTCTTTGTTTGTGAGAACTTACATGCGACAGATCTCCCTCTGAGTCAGAGCAGCGTCCTCCACCAAGTGAGGCAGCACGGCGAACATAGTTTTATGTGAAGGTTTCCAACCAGATGCATCCTTGCTAGGAATCTGTTGACTTTTTACACTCTCCAATTTAGTCTCTCCAAACAGGCCGTTTATTACTAATATCATTCTGTCCATCTTCTACACCTGCGTATCCCAGTCCACGGTCAGTCAGAGGACTAAAGCCTCTCCTAGCAGCATATTTCAGTTTAACTTCTCTCGTCATGGTCCTGGGTCTGGCAAGTCCTTTCTCTTTTCCTATGGCAGCTTTCTTTCCATCTCAGCCCTGAAGTCTCCTCGTCTGTGCTGCCCTGTCCTTTTCTGTTTCAGCTCCCTATCTCCACTTCACAGCGCATGCTTCGGCAATCAGCTCTCCCTATGCAACACTCTGACACAATACCATCATTCATGCAAGCACTAGGAGGCGGTGGAAATGTTACTTGGCATCGATCTCAAGTTTGACATGCAGAATCCTAAATTAAGACTCCATGCTGATGAATTACTGAGCCACAGAAACATTTTACTCATTTAGACACTCCAGACAAGACATGACACGGCTGTTTCAACTGTGAATGACCCACGCACACAGTGAGCACAATGACAGGGTCTGTGCCAGAGCTTTGCTGAACACAAATCATGACTTTTGTGACGTCGGGCTGATTAAAGAAAAGCTTTGTGACCGAGCAGGAACAAGTTTATGTTACGTAACTGAGTAGAGGAAACACGTTAAATCATCTATACGTCCTGAAGGTTGTTCTCCTTGACAACAGTCACAAACTGAAGGCCATTAGAGAAAATAAACTGTGTAACCGATATGAGAGCCAGATTTGCTGATATCACTGAATTTTCAGAACTGAGGACGAGACGAGCAGCTCCTCACCTGCCAAAATACATTTTATTACTCAAAGCAGCAGAAACAATATTAAGTGAATTCTCTTTTTAGGAAGAATATTCAGTTGTTTGGAGTGTAACTGTCTTTGCCAAACTTGTGTGTTTGTTCCAATTAGAGAACCATTACTTTACATTCACTATAAAATCAACTGTGCATTTGTCAAAAAAAACACACACCAGATCATCACACACTGTATATACAGTCGCAGGAAAAAGTCTGTGAACCCTTTTCTGCATAACATAAAATGGTCATAACATGTGGTCATGGTCCAAAATGGGACCATGGAAAAGGGCTCACATATTTTTGTCGTCATCATATACATCAAAGAAGCCACTCGTAAGCTGAAAATCTAGAAACTCAGTAAAAATAGAGCACAAGTACTTATAATCCAGATAAAGCAGACTAATGTGTAAATATAAAAGAAAAAATTAAAAGATCCCTTTTAAAAAGGTGATAAACTGAACATTGCGGTTTCAGATTTAAGAGTATAAACTGTGTTGCAAGGGTTATACTCTTACTCGGACTGGTTAAAATTATGTTTTCAGTCATCCTTCAGAGACTGAGACCTCACCAGAGACTGAAAATTACAGCTTGAGACATAACTGTCCGCTGGTATTTCCCTTTGTTGCTACTACTGAGTGGGCTCATCCGGGCCCACTGACCACAAAGACGAGACAAAAATACATTCCACACAGTCAGAAATACAAAACGTGTATATCATCACTGTCTCAAGAGATCTTAAAACAGAAAGAGCTTACCTCTGATTATTTTTCCGGTCATCATCACTTCCAAAATCCTGAAAGACAGAAACAAGGCAGAGAATATACAGACTGCAGCAGAATAATGTTGTGTAACGGCAATTGTGGGCCTTCAGTGTCGAATGCATGTTGAGGAAAAACTGAGCCAGAACGTTCACAAAGAGGATTTTCTTTTTTCTGTACTTAAAAACAGCCATCTTCATGAATCTAATATTTGTAACTGTAGTCCAACAGAACCGGACAGTTTTTCTTGTTGAGACTGGATTAATGAACCAAATGCACTGTGCACATTTAACTGTTGTTTGGGTCATCTGAAGGCTGACATTTATTACAAGCAAGTTACAGCATTGCTTTTGTATTTGTGAGAGCCACAGAGCCACATGGGCAGACACACATTTAGGAACTGACTGGACCTTGATATGCTTATGTTCAGTTAAACCTTTAAGATGTTCCAATAATGTTCAGGAGGGTTCAACTGATATATAGCGTGCCAGCGCCAACTGCTGGTCCTCTCCTGTTAGTGTTTTAATCTCATCTCATCGATATGGACGCCCTGTAGAGCCGACAGCTGAATCATTAAGACCCCTTCAAACAGCACAAGTTCAGCAAAAAAAACACATCCAAACATCCCACCCATCTACTTGTCCTGCATTTTGGCTGACTCTTGCAGACTAGTGAGCTGTAATGCAGAAAGAGATATTAAAAACCCACCTCATCATCCGAGGAGGAATGTCGCTGCTTATTTTTTCAGTCAGCCTACTTCAGAGCACGTAATCCACTTTCCTAAAACTAGAAACTGGAGCACTTGCCCTGATGTTATAACTTCACTGGGATGTGAGATCTGGCATTGCTCCATATTTGAATGAGTGACTTTGTTTGTCGGTAAGATTTCGTTTTGCAAATAGGATTTCAATGTTTTCTTCACAGCCTAAAACTCCAAAGTCTATATTTATCATTGCCAGGAGCTGTACGTGACTGTAGATTTCTAAAACTAAAAAAAAAGGCTAACCTAGTCCTTCAAATCATAATGGAAATGGGATGTAAAATACTGAATTGATTGACAAGATTTTTGCGTGAGGTGTTGCATTCTGGTTAAATTCTGGCAAGTTGCCTGACGGCATTTTTCACATTTCATTTCACTTGATTGTAGCCTACCTCAGTAAGCATCATAAGTGTTTTTATCAGATAACTGCCAGTTCGTGAACACTTGAGTGAACTGTCCTGGGGCACACGCTGTATACTTCATAATTCTCAAAACTGAGGTAATTCCCCTTTAAAATCTCCTCCCAAACATTGAGGCTGCAAATAAAATGCCAATAACAAGGAGGCTGAACAACCTGGGTGCAACGCAGCAAATGTTTGTGCAGCAGCAAAATGAGCACTTTGTTCTGACAGCTAAACCCAGCAGCAGCAGCGTCCCCCTCCCGTGCAGGATTCTGTTGACAAATCCGCTGCCACAGCAGCCACAAACAACTCTCTGCTGGTAACAATGCAACAGTAGCCTATCTCAAGATAATAACACACAGCGATGACGAAAGTAAGGTTACTGCCTCCTAAACAGTAGGCTACTGTTACGGGCATTCACGGCTTTCACACAAAGACCGAGCCCCGGCGTTTATACTCACCTCCCCCGCACTGCTGTTTGTCGTGCTGGCCGAGGATGCTGCACTGGGGGTGGGAGACCGCTGCAGAGTCACCAGGGCCATGGTCGGTGGGCTGCAGCCTTGGAGGGCAGAAGAGGAGGAGAGGAGAAGGGAGGGGAGGAGGATGTGGGAAGATGCGCCGCTGAGATTGTCTCTGTCACCGGGGAGAAAATGCCTAGTCAGACTCTCATCCAGCAGCACCTGACTCCAGTGCCACGGCGGTGCTCCCTTTCGGTCCTACTCCGTGCGTCCTCTGCGGTTACCGGAGTCCTCATGAGCGGGAGGTCAGGAGAAATTTCCTCCGTTTGTACCGAGCCAGCAACGGACCCCGTGATTTCATCGCTGGTGCGCAGACAGACAAACAAAACACGGTGCAGGTTGCAAACGGGGCAGAAATGACATGCAGCTTTGTCGGATGCCTGTGATTGGCTGGCCTAGTTCGCGTGTGCGCTGTCATTGGGCCAATGTTGTCAAGGTGACTGGCCAGACTAGGAACTCCTAAATACAAATGTTGATGAAATAATATTCTGATAGTGTTATGAAATGGAGATAAGTTGACGTAATGTAGGCTACCAACTAACGATTATGTTCATTATCGATTACTTTTTTCAGTTATCTTCTCAATGAATTGTTTGGTCTGTATGATAGGCCTATATAGTCTGCCACCAGAAAAAAAATTCGCAAAACGCCCATCACAATATTACGCCCGGTGTAAAGCGACGCACTCAGCGAAGGTGTCAGTTTCCGACAAACGTGTACTTTTTTTCACGCCCAGCGCCCAAGTTAAGTAAGCTTACTTACTCCCATTTGTGCGCCCATGGGCTTGTTGGTCTTAGGTGTGGTCAGGCGCATTGTTTGTATTTCCATCTTAAGGCAACAGAAAGCGATTGTGCCATTGACAAAAACCTGGAGTAAAGTCAATGGTGCAGTGTTTTCCTGGCATTTAAAGGGCGCATAATTCAGATGGAAGATGCGCCTGCATATCATCCTCCGCGGATCAGGTCGGTGGATGAAATAGGGTGTCTTCCCATTAGGAGCGACGCTGTGCGCATTTACGCACAAGACACAGCAACACAACTTCATTGTTGATTATTGAAATCTCGCCAACATGGTCAGGATAATCTTAATTTATGTTCTGTGCTCTTCTATACATCAAGGAGGTCTCACACACAGTCCAGGTTCATACAGTGAAACTGTTTGGAGGAAAGCAGCCGCCCTCCTGATCAATCCTGAGCTTCATGAGAGCTGTCTAAAAATGTATTTCAAAAGCTCAAAGTTTAATTCTGTTTCCTCTGAGGAGCTTTCTCTGTCCTGTCAAGTTTATAACTAGTTTTTAGTTTTGCTCCTTCCCACAATATTTGCTGTGAATTTACTGCCTGCATGGAAAATGACTGACAGCACAGCTGCCTCTCTAGTCATTAAAGTAAATCATTAAAGAAAACACTCATACATCAATATAACAAACAAAGAAGTCACCTGGAAAAGATAGAAGTAACCTTCAACCAGTTCATCATAGTTTATACAGTGAGGAGACATTACAGAGGAGACAGAATATAGCCTATGTAGGTCTGTGAGCCAGAAGTCAAAAGCTCAAAAAAAAGCAATGTATCATAATTAAGACAAAGAAAACACCTAATATTCCCATTTTGATGGGATTTTACCATGGTTGCAAAATAGATTTCTGTCATCCACTCATGCAGTTCAAATCCAGCCATAATAGAACTTGTCTCTTATATTGTGCCAATTACAATGACATTCACTGACAAAAAAATAGTCTAAAACAGACAATAGACAACTTATTAGTAATTAGTAAAATGTGGCTTCATTTATAAACAAGTCATTTAATCCAAAATGTATGAAATAAATGTCTGTCCGCTGATCTGAGTCTGCATAGTGCATCATCATTTGCCATAGTGTCCCCTCTGTTGCTTCTCACAGCCTGGAAGAGAGGGTAACAAACCAGACGAAGCACAAGTGTACTTCCACTTTCATCAGAAGTAAGCCTACCCTCAATTAACACTCCCTGCCTCTAATGTCATTGTCCCCTGTTGTTCTTCACCCATCATTGCTCAGAGGATTCAGTTCATAGTTAAACAGGCAACTTTGGTGTCTGCAGCAGCCTGGGAGTTTTTAATTTTTATTTTATTCCCCTTTGTTGGTCCGAGGAGTTTGTTGTGCCATTTGGCTGGCTGGGTGTGGTGATGGTCTTCTCTCCGGCCTCCTCGTAAAGACTGGTATTCTGTAAACCCCTTCCCAAAGTCTCAATGGGTAGAATCAAGCATGCAACACCAGCCAGCAGACCACAGCCACAGTATATGGACAGGGTCATGTACCGTGATATCCCGAGCATCACCTACAACCAAAACACAAAAACTGAGGAGCCAGGTGGAGAAACGTAGTGCCTAATCTGAAGGACTCTGATATCAAACTGGTGCTAGAACTAAATTCCACATTTAAACCTGCAATACAAAATCCCTCTTCAAAACGATCACAGCTATTAGCAATAATTTTGTCTTTACCATCAATTCCCAGAATATAAGTTGAGTTAGAATTACAGTGTTGATATGCCAGCTATTAGTCTACAACATGTTTAACTTCCATATAGTATGCAGGATCACAGATAATAAATTTAGTTACATTCTTCATATACACATAATTTAGCACTCTAATCTCTAGTAAGTTTGCAAAGAGTATGAAACAATCAGCAACAAAGGCAGAGAAGAAGAAAACTGCTTGCAAGTATACATAAACAATACAGGTTTCAATTTTTTAAAGAAAAATATTTAAATATGTAGTTTTCAGTGGCTTCTAGTGGTGAGGATTCACATTGCAGGCACTACGTTTCCAAACAGATAGGAAACAAGAGACATGAAATAAAATGCTGGAAACTCAGGTTCCTTCTGCAACATTACTGTAATATTTTGATCAGCTTGATATTGAAGTAATCCATGCTCATTACATGATAATGCTACATAACTGCATTTAGCCGACATGATACATCAGCGTTGGGTATCTTCTACTAGAGAGGCTCAGCAGTTTGAACATGGTTAAAATGAACTGGATGATAACAAAAACTGGTGAGCGAGACTGAATATTATAAATGAGAATGTTGCCACACTTTAGTACAGGGGTGTCAAACTCATTTTCACCACGGGCCGCATAAGCATTTGGTTACCCTCAAAGGGCCAGTTGGAACTGTAAGACT
>JAPMOB010244150.1:0-29177 GCA_029875015.1 Lepomis gibbosus | reverse complement strand
CTCTGAGGCCGAAGGGGAGGATGAGGAAGACAGAAGGGATGAAGGGGTGGAGGAAGAAGATGACCACCACATTGAGTTCTGCCGGGTGTGCAAGGATGGAGGGGAACTGCTTTGCTGTGACACCTGCCCCTCCTCCTACCACATCCACTGCCTCAACCCTCCTCTCCCTGAAATCCCCAATGGAGAATGGATCTGCCCCCGCTGCAAGGTGAGCGCTGTGCACTGGTGCACACGAGTCTGCGCGTGCATCTGCTCACGTGGGCGTGCATGCGGATGCAGATTCCATCTTGTGTACAGCTACAGATAAACCACGTTTTTATTTTGCTGATTTGTCATGTCCTAAAAATTTGCCATTAATATAATGTTTAAAAACTGAATTTTTTATCAGTGGCAAATTGCTTCTGTTCATTGATGAACATCCTATCCTAACTGATTTCCTCTATTTCCAAACAGTGTCCAGCAATGAAGGGCAAAGTCCAGAAGGTTTTAACATGGCGATGGGGCGAGCCGCCAGCCCCCACGCCTGTCCCTCGGCCTGCTGACCTCACTGCTGATGCTCCTGATCCCCCGCCGCTGGTGGGCCGCAGGGAGAGGGAGTTCTTTGTCAAATGGTGCAATATGTCCTACTGGCACTGCTCCTGGGTGCTGGAGCTACAGGTACCACACACACTCTGAAACCGTATCCACTTGTAGTCACAACACATACACACACACACAAACCCAATGGTCCTGCATATTCAGGCCAATGTTTTTCTACCTCCCTGTCGCTTAGTTGGAGCTGAACTGCCAGGTGATGTTCCGTAACTACCAGAGGAAGACTGACATGGATGAACCGCCACCTGTGGATTTTGGAGGTGAGGGTGATGACGACAAAAGTACCAAGAGGAAGAACAAGGATCCTCTATTTGTCCGCATGGAGGAGGAGTTTTGCCGCTTTGGAGTCAAGATGGAGTGGCTGATGATCCACCGCATCCTCAACCACAGGTAGGACATATATAATCTCATACAAAATATGTAGTTCACCCTTAAAATGAAACCCAGACATTTAAAGTTGTGGAACCATCAGGCATAAATAGTATTTTAGTCTTTTTGCTGTTTTAATAAATGATTATTCTATGTAGTTTCGATTGCACACATTGCACACATTGCTGTAGTTACTGGCTTCAAGATTGTATCTTATTATTGTTATCTTATTATATCTTATCTTATTCCTAATAACTCATAAAGATGAGAAACTAAAATAGTGACACTACAAAAAGCATAGCATTGCAATATAATTTAACTCCATAAGAAAGGATATCATAGTGACAAAGACAATTAAATATATGATGTTGAAACATATTTTAATATTATCTGTAGTAAACAGTTGTTTTCACACACAGTTGACATTTTTTCCTCATGTCAGTGTTGATAAAAAGAACAACGTACATTACTTGATCAAATGGAGAGATCTGGCCTATGACCAGTCAACCTGGGAGAGCGAAGAGATGGACATCCCAGAGTTTGACACCTACAAACAGACATACTGGAATCACAGGTATGCAGAGATTTTCAGAATGTCAGAAAATTCTTCTCTCGTGGTGTATGTAAATGCAGTTAAAAGTGTGTTTTATTTAATTTTCTTTAAGAGAGTTGATGGTGGGTGAGGAGGGCAGACCTGGTAAGAAGCTGAAGAAGACAGTCAAAGTCAGGAAGGCAGAGCGACCACCCGCAAATCCAGTTGTAGATGTAAGTCCAAACACAGCCATGGTTATTGTGAAACAATTCTGTAATACAGAGTTTTCACAATAGACCACTGGATTATTAATGATAACATGAAGCGTTGCTGTGAAGTGTTCTACCTTGGCAAAATAAAAGCGTGAATCAGGACAGATGCAGTATTGATATTCTTCTTGGTTTCTTCCCTCCAGCCCACCATCAAGTTTGATCGGCAGCCTGACTACCTGGACAGCACAGGAGGCACGCTGCATCCCTACCAGCTGGAGGGGTTGAACTGGCTGAGGTTTTCTTGGGCTCAGGCCACAGACACAATCCTTGCTGATGAGATGGGTTTAGGCAAGACTGTGCAGACTGCTGTCTTCCTCTACTCATTGTACAAGGAGGTGAGAACAGTGTATATGACTTTTTATATGTTATGTTATTGTGGCAATGGTATTCTTGTGTAATTATAAAGTTAAAGCTTCATTTTTTAAAATCTAAAATAAGACCTACTTATGCAGAAATATTGTTAAATATAAAAATAGATTAAAATCTTTGCCCGGATGCTATTTTGTCCAGTCTGCCCTCCCCTGTCAATCACTGTTAGTGGGTGGGGTTTCAGACATGTGACACACAGTAACTCTGCCCATTAAAGGGGATGAGTTCTAAGTAAGGAACTCTATCCTAAAGGCAGGGCAAGACAAATAAGTTAGTTTACATATCTTGTCGTCTATATGATATACATGATTTTCTCAGCTTGGGCTCAGGAAGTAGAGCAGATCATCCGCTGATCACAGGGTTGGCGCTTCTCCCGTGCACATGTCAAAGTGTCTTTGGGCAGAACGCTAAACCCCAAATTGCTCCTGATGGTCACACCAGCAACATGCATGGTAGCTCGTATGTGTGACTGAGAGGCAAATTATTAAGTGCTTTGGATAAAAACACTGTATAAATATAGCTATTTAATAGTAAATCTCTAACATCATCACACGTTTATAATCACTATTACAGGGTCACTCCAAAGGTCCCTTCCTGGTTAGCGCTCCCCTGTCCACCATCATTAACTGGGAACGAGAGTTTGAGATGTGGGCCCCTGACATGTATGTGGTCACCTACGTAGGAGACAAAGACAGCAGGGCTGTCATCAGAGAGAACGAGTTCTCCTTTGAGGGAAATGCCATCCGAGGCGGGAAAAAAGCATCCAAGATGAAGGTAAGGAAAAAGTAGAGAAAAGAACAAGGGTACTAAAGGTCTTGGATCAGAAATAGTGATGAAGGAGTAGTCAATTGGTGTCCTGCATATTAAAATTGCTGTCCTGGGAAAAAGGAAAATCAGCAGCGCCCCCTTTCAAATATTCTCCTAATGTGTTTTAATAGCGATTTATCAAACAACTGTTGAGCAAGCAGAACATAAACTCAAATACGACGTCTTGACTTCCAGCAGTCACCTCTCCTCTCATCCACAGCACTGCCTTTTTTTTTTTTTTTTACACATGCAGCTGGCACTAGATTAATAATCAGCTGCTGCGGTGGTTTGACTGCGCCTGAACGCTCCGCTAGGAAGCTGAGCTCGTGCTACTGGGAGAGATGACTTACTGTTATTTCTCACAATATAAAATCTGTTTGTGCTTGAAGTGTGCTGGTATTCACTGGTACTGCCACTTTTACATTTTACTCTTTGGCGTTCCAGCACCGGTACTCTTCTCTGCCCTCTCCAAATCAGGTTTTCTGGGCACTACGTGACACTTACCTGTTCCCATTCTTGCCTGCCTGATGATCTCCGCAGGGAGATCAGGAGCCTTTCATGGAGCCGTATGCATCAAACTCGTCAAAGAAACTTTGCGCAAACCAACCACTCACAGCCAGGAGTAGGCAGGACATTAAAAAAAGTTAAGGCACTACAGCAAACTTTAGAAATGTTGAACTCGTTGTTCTGTATGCACGGTTATTATTATTGACAAGTTACAAGGCTACTTCCACTTTATACTTTACATAAACACCAAGTATAGCATTTGTCTTGTACAGTAATTGAATGACTGGAAAACAACTCAGAAAACTGAAACTGCTGTTTTGTCTAACTGGAATTAATATTAGGCTAATAATGGTAAGCTATAGTAGACTAGAGACTACTATGATCTGAAATTATAATGAATACACTAACATTATTACTAATCAAACCTTAACCACAGTGGTGTAGGCTAATATCAGAAAATAGTTTTATTTGTGAAACAGCTGAATCTCAACTAATAATCTGTAAGCAAATCAAGCGTAACCTGTAAATGTGTTATTATACTAACATTATACTTTACTTTCATACCGTTACTCCTCCCGGTTGTGGATATATTTTGTTTATCAAATGGTCAGAAATGACAAGAAATGCATATATTTCGGCCATAAGGTAACTCATTGCCTTTACTGTCGCACAAAGTCACCTCCCAAAGGCCCATTCTGAACCAGGAAAAACTCTGATAACACTGGTCGGAATTTACATTACAAAAATGCAAATGCCAATTTATATAAAGGATCAACCACCAGTTTTAGTTTGTGACACTATAGTACTGGTGGAAGCAATTGCTTGCAGTTCTAATAATTGTGTTTCTACTACTTTGCCTGTTTGTCAGCTTAACTTATGTCCATCTCTCTGTGCTTTACAGAAAGACTCAACAGTCAAGTTCCACGTCTTGCTGACATCCTATGAGTTGATCACTATTGACCAGGCTGTGCTGGGCTCAATTGAATGGGCCTGTCTGGTTGTGGACGAGGCTCACAGACTCAAAAACAATCAGTCTAAGGTAATATAACAATAATAACATAGTACCTTATTACACATGTTTGTATCCTATCCATGATAAGGCTAACTATTCTACGTTGTTGTGTTTGCCACAGTCCAATGCCCAAAAAAATAATGATGTTTTTCTCTGCCTTTTTTTGTTAGTTCTTCCGAGTGTTGAACAACTATCCGCTGCAACACAAGCTGCTGCTAACTGGGACGCCTCTTCAGAACAACCTAGAGGAGCTCTTCCACTTGCTGAACTTCCTGACCCCAGAGAGATTCAAGTCAGTATTCTCATATGTGGCCACAGCATATGTGGCTGTATTGCAGATACAATAAGGACACCCACACAAATCTTCTATTTCTGTATTTGTTTCTCTTTTTCTCTGCAGCAACCTGGAAGGGTTTCTGGAGGAATTTGCGGACATCGCCAAAGAGGACCAGATCAAGAAGCTCCATGACATGCTTGGACCACATATGCTCAGGAGGCTGAAGGCTGATGTTTTCAAACACATGCCTTCAAAGACTGAGCTCATTGTTAGAGTAGAGCTGAGCCCCATGCAGAAGTAAGTTAAGAGAAGATGTGTAGCAATATATTTAAAGTACACACCCATGAAATTAAAACCAGTCTACATATTGAGGACTAGGGTCGGATAGGTTATAAGATCTGAATGCTGAACACGAGTATAATGTATTTCCTTTGTTTGATCTCAATGTTTCTTTGTTGTATTCCAGGAAATACTATAAGTTCATCCTAACACGTAACTTTGAGGCCCTGAACACTCGTGGAGGAGGAAACCAAGTCTCTTTGCTCAATGTGGTGATGGACCTGAAAAAGTGCTGCAATCATCCCTACCTTTTTCCCGCAGCCGCCACAGTACGACCCAAGTCTTTTCATGCAAATGTCTGGGAGCAAACACTGTCTTCTGAGGGTTAAATGCTCTCAATTAATTTCTTCTCCTATTGTAGGAGGCACCAAAACTTCCTAATGGCATGTATGAGGGCAATGCTCTGACCAAGTCTTCAGGAAAACTGACGCTGCTCCAGAAGATGATGAGAAAGCTGAAGGAGGGAGGCCACAGGGTTCTGGTCTTTTCCCAGATGACCAAAATGCTGGATCTGCTGGAGGACTTCCTGGAGAATGAGGGATACAAATACGAGAGAATTGATGGAGGGGTGACTGGGAACTTGAGACAGGAGGCCATTGACCGCTTTAATGGTGAGCCATGTCCATACACAGTTTGTATGACCTTAAAACAGCTGCTATGGTGCTGCTATCAGTGTTGTAATTTTCTTTCTCCATGCTTCTTTTTTCATGTTGTTCATCCCAACAGCTCCCGGTGCTCCCCAGTTTGCTTTCCTCCTCTCTACCAGAGCTGGTGGTTTGGGCATTAATCTCGCCTCCGCTGACACAGTCATCATCTACGACTCTGACTGGAACCCCCACAATGACATCCAGGTATGCAAACCCCCGGGCTCATCCTCACATTCATGTCAGTATGTTTGTTTATTTGTATGATATGTGATTATGCTGTTTGTTTCACGTGTGCTCTTTGTAGGCGTTCAGCAGAGCTCATCGTATAGGCCAGAACAGGAAAGTGATGATTTATCGCTTTGTTACCAAAGCCTCTGTGGAGGAGAGGATCACCCAGGTCTGTGAAATACACAAGAAATTACCTCTTAAAAGTGTATGAACTGTCAGCATCACCTGCTCACCGCTTGTTTGTCTTCTACCTACTTCCCACCAGGTGGCAAAGAAGAAGATGATGCTCACCCATCTGGTGGTGCGACCCGGTCTCGGCTCCAAGACAGGTTCAATGTCCAAGCAGGAGCTCGATGACATCCTCAAGTTTGGAACTGAGGAGTTGTTCAAGGATGAAGTCGGAGAGGGTGAGCCGACTTTTAACCAATCCAGATTCATCTATTTTTAAGATCCAGTATGAATTCTGTCACATTTCTCAAGCATTGAAATGGTAGCTAGATCATTAATGTACTGAAATGCAACACTGTTTTGTCAATAGGTGGCAAGGTTATTATGTTTTACTAACTTTAATATACTGCATTGTACGTTGTTATGGTTGTGTTTGAGCGATAAGCAGCACTGGGATGCCTGATCTGACAGGGAGTTACAGGGAGTAAATGTAGTTTCTCCTTGTTTATTTGACTCATTCTCCTTCCAGGGGACAACAAGGAGGATGACAGTAGTGTGATCCACTACGATGACCACGCAATAGACCGCTTGCTAGACAGGAACCAAGATGCCACAGATGACACTGAGCTCCAGAGCATGAACGAATACCTCAGCTCCTTTAAAGTGGCCCAGTATGTTGTCAAAGATGAAGATGATGAGGTATGAGTGTGTCTAAAAAATTGTGTGTGTATGAATACATAGCATAATTGTGCTGCTGAAACGTTTGGTAGGTATTGTTTTTAATGTTTTGTGCAACTTCAGACATAGATCTACTTGGATCAACTTTGTAGAGGCAAGTTTTTTTTAATGTTAAATGGAATAAAAGGTTTGACATTTTCAAAAAACTGGAACAACAGACATTGTGTGAATTCTTACTATATATCATGTTAAATTCATTTTCTCTTTGTTTGAGGAGGAGGAGGTGGAAAGGGAGGTGATCAAGCAGGAGGAAAGTGTTGACCCCGACTACTGGGAGAAACTGCTTCGTCACCACTACGAGCAGCAGCAAGAGGACCTCGCCCGAAATCTGGGCAAAGGAAAACGAACTCGAAAGCCAGTTAACTATAATGACGGCTCCCAGGAGGACCGAGGTATTAGACAGGGTACAGAACAACATATAATGCAACCTCTTCTTGTGTGTGTGTGTGTGTGCGCGCTGTGCAGTGCTGTTTGATGGACTTGTGTTTGTGTATGGTGTTACGTAACTAGGTAGGAGATCCAGTGAGTGCATGGCATGAAGTTTTATTTTTGTTTTGTGACTTTTGATTGGGCATAGAAACGTGTTAGTTATTAAATAAAACCCAAATCAGTAACATTTAGTGATGCATAAAGATCTATTCTCCTCAGTGCAGTTATCCAGATAACTTCCTGCTTTATGAGATGGATGCACTAAATCACCTGAATAAGACTGACTGACCCTGTTGATTGAGGTCCAATTCGAAGCATAACCCAAATTAACGACTTCCCAAAAAGGAATTGTTAATACAGTACAGCTGTTGTTTGTTACCATCAAGAATGATGAAGGATGAGTAGCGAATTGGGAAGTATATAAAGGAAGACAGCATCACACCACTAAAAGGGTACAGGGTCTTGCTGATTCACTTAAAAGTATTTAGCTTAAATGCGTGTTAAGGAGAGTGTAAGTGTCCTTAGCCTAAAACAACCAGCCATTGCATTTCTAATGAATGTAGCAACAAGTCTCATCAAATCTTTAAGGAGAATAAAACTCCATTAATGTTAAATTCGTAAAGTTTCAATTATATCGCACAAAACAGGCAGTACTCTTACAATGTTATTATTTGCACCAAAAGTCTAGCAACAAAATAAGTTAATGTTAAACATGTTAAATGTTATAAAAACAATATTACACATTCTGTGCACTTCTCTACCCCAGACTTATTTGAGCAAAGCAGTCTCGTGAATGCTTTTGTGAGATACTAAATACACCAAAACCTGTTAAAAGGTATTGCAAAATTACAAATAAACAAAAACAGATCCTTAAAAGTTGAAAAGATTAAATCACTGACTATAGAAAAGTACTAAAAAACATTACATCATGTTGAATGTTGAATTTTTTCATGCTCTGGTTTATTTATAATCAGACAGGGTACCTGTACAAACCAAAAAATCACTGTGGTTCAAACCAAAGGAGACAAACAACAGTTTGTCAACCTGTACTCATACAAGTTGAAAATTAAATCGGCCTTTCTATGTATTTTGTGTATATAGTGTCAATCTGACCTGAAGCAGTAGCTCCCCCTCCTGGTTAAAAGCCCGGGTACCATTAATTCAATGGGGCTGCAGCTTCACGAGGAGTTTCAATGTACTTTATCTTGTCTATCAGCAAGATTGATTTACAGTCAGTGAAGAGTTTGGTCCTTTTTTTATTTTGTTTTATTTTGTCCCTCATCAACATTAATTTGTCTAATGCTCTTTTTAGACTGGCAGGAGGATCAGTCTGATAACCAGTCTGATTACTCGGTGGCCTCAGAAGAGGGCGATGAAGACTTTGATGAACGGAGTGAAGGTAAGACTCACTGTTTTGATCTCTTACACAAGGGAAGAGGTATGTGTGTACGGGTGCACTGGTGGTACGGCGGACTGTGAGTGCCACCACACAATTTATGTGAAGCCATACTTAGTCATTAAGATGGATTCAAGTTGAAGATTTGGTCCCAGCAATGCTTGAGACATGGAGGTATACCTTCCTGTTAATCTCTACTGTTTTAGCCCCAGTTCTTTCATCCACTAACATCCTTCAAACCACTTCTACAGATGTTTATTCAGATTCAGACGACAGCTATGATATCCTCATTGACAACCTCTACAACAACCCACCAAACAGAACTTGTCGCTGCATCTTCTGCATTGAGCGTAGAGAGGCAAGAAAAGACAAAAAGAAAAAGAAAAAGGAAGAAAAGAGAAGGAAAAAAACAAAGACACAGGGAAAGAAAATTCAAATCAATGGTTTCTCGGCCAGCTGAACTGTCTACATAACACATTGTGTTCACATTAACTGTTAAGTTGTTTTGAAATGCAAACACGATTTGTATAAAAAAACACTTTTCACTATTGTTTAAAAACAAATTGTTCCCTCATATATAGACAGTTTCTATAAGTTGATATAAATGTTATTTATTTGGCAATTCTTTGAAGAAGTGCAAAACAATGTCCATGTTTTGTATTGATTGTATTTTTGTTTCATTAAATTATGGATCTGTTACTTCAATTTAATTAAATGAAGTTTACCCCAACACTGCTTTCAGTTGTAAAAGTTCTGAAAGCTTTACACTTCAAGAAGAACATTTTAATGTAAAAATGCTGTAAGATTGTGAGGAGGTGCAGCTTCAGCAGGATCAGTGGGCCACGATGAGTAGTAAGTCGAACATGTTCTCAGAGCAGCTTTAGGACGTTAAGAACACACAATCATACAAAATTCAGTTTGATTTTTAAATTAAAATTTTCATGGCTTCAAGTCTGGAATGTGCACTGAATCTCAGATAGAGTAACTATGTTCTTTTCGCTTTAGCAAATGCCCGCAGACCAAACCGTAAAGGGCTGAGGAACGATCGGGACAAACCTCTGCCTCCCCTGTTGGCCAGAGTGGGCGGGAACATCGAGGTGAGTTCTTAGTTTGCACAATAGAAGAAACCAATTTGTTAAATGCCTTGTAAGAGACCTCCTAACAAATTTCCTTTTTCGTCATGTTACCCTTCTGTTATTTCTGTAAAGCATTTCCTCTGCAGAAATCTTGACCGCTTTATTTCCTGTCAGGTTTTGGGCTTCAATGCGCGACAGAGGAAGGCTTTCCTGAATGCAGTGATGCGTTATGGGATGCCACCCCAGGATGCTTTCACTAACCAGTGGCTGGTCAGGGACCTCCGAGGGAAGTCTGAGAAAGAATTCAAGTGAGTCTCAATGAGAAATTTTTCTTTTTGTTCCAATAAAGGTAACGCTGGATTTCGAGACTGTTCTTACTGATTATTATACAAAATGTCTTTAGCACACAGTATCAAAAGTAAGCTGTAAGTACTGACAGCATTCAGATTCCTAATCTTTTATGCTTTATCGTCAATCAGAGAGTTCCAGATTTAAATTTAAAAAAATCTTATATGGCTTCTTATGCTTAGACAACATTTAACAACTGTGTCCTTATATATAGAAAGAATATATATAAATATAGAAAATAATGTTTGGTATAGAGACCCATACTACTGAAGAAAAGATAAGGATTTATTTATTACTTAATATTAAAACGTAAACACCAATGAATTCACAGCATTGAATTGTTTTACCTTGAAAACTATGTATCTGAATTTATGTGTTTTGAATTCAGATATTTGAAATTAAAATAAGAAATTTCTTGGTGTGTAAATTTCAAAAGCTCTTATTTGCTTCCATACAAAATTTAGTTATTGTATTGAAAATATAATCAAAACACTTGAAACAATACCTACCCTAAAGGGGTGTTAAGTTAACTGGTTAGTTTTCTCTGGATGCCTCTTAACCCTTTATAGCAGTCATGAATCTGGGATATGAGTGTGCACCAGGCTCACAGGGATTTTAACGTTTTCCAAACATATTTACAGTGTCATCCCTCCACCTTCTTCTTTCACTTGTGTTCACAGAGCTTATGTGTCTCTGTTCATGCGTCACCTTTGTGAACCGGGGGCTGATGGAGCTGAGACCTTTGCGGATGGTGTCCCACGTGAGGGTCTGTCACGGCAGCATGTGCTTACTCGTATTGGTGTGATGTCCTTGATAAGGAAAAAGGTAGGGTTTTCCAGTTAGAAAAGAAATACAAAACATGTTTAGTTAATTGAAGTTTTTACTTACTATTTGAGTGATGAGCTGACTGATTAGCCTGTTGATTAACAGGTGCAGGAGTTTGAGCATGTGAACGG
This sequence comes from Lepomis gibbosus, assembly GCA_029875015.1. NCBI lineage: Eukaryota > Metazoa > Chordata > Actinopteri > Centrarchiformes > Centrarchidae > Lepomis > Lepomis gibbosus. Next base: position 18,113 of record JAPMOB010244150.1, on the reverse strand, counting down.
TCAGTGGTCAATGCCCTGGATGGCGGAGCTGGAGGAGAACAAAAGGGCTGCAGCGTTGGCTGCAGGTGAAGACCCAAAGACTCCTTCTACTGGGACTCCTGCAGATACACAGCCCAACACTCCTGTCCCAGGTACACACACACAAACACTATAGTTGAAAAGAGAGACTTCATCTGCAATGAGAAACATTACAGACACATAAATGTAACGCTGTCTTTATTGGGATAATTTGACAAATGACATGTATTTCCTTTTCCCCTGAGCCCTAACCTCAGCACCACATGCTTTACCTCAACTTTTACCCTAACCGAATCTTACTATGTACTCCTAGTTTCATATCAAGTATCTCTTGACTATCAGCTTATTCACTGTTCAGAGAAACAGAAAAGATGAAAAATGTCATGTAACAGCTGGCCACCAGACACAAGATACCTGCATACCTATCGTTGACATGTGCGTCCTGTTTTGTCAGAAGATATGTCTAAATCTGACGACAAGGAAGACATGAAGAAGGAGGGTGAGGATGTCAAAGGAACCAAGAAGACAGATGATCCAGAGGTAAATACTGCTTTTACATCCATATCACCCATTTGTGTTTTCAGTCTAGAGCAGCAACATTATACTGCTAATGTTTCTAATTTGAAACTTTCTCCCCCTAGATTATTGAAATTCCAGATGAGTCTGAAAAATCCCCCATCCTTGAAAAGAAAGAAGGAGAGGTAGAAACTGCTGTAGGGAAGGAGGAGAAGGAGGCAGGAAATGGAGATGAAGGCAAAGAGAAGGATGCTGAAGACACAAACAAAGAGAAAGAAGAGAAGGACAGGGCTTCAGAGATGGGCAAGGGCACTCCTGCTGAGGTCAAGGGTGAAGGATCGGAGGCCAAGACAGATTCAGAGGAGGACAAGTGTAAAGGTGAGGTGTTTAAACTGTTTTCCACTCTCTCTTGTTGCCTTATTTTCTTTTTCGGTCATCCTAACAGTGCTTCTCTTGTTTCAGCTGAGGAGGGAAAAGATGAGAAGATGGACACCAGTTCACCAACAGAGGAAAAGAAAGGTGCCCACACACACAAACATACACATACTTTGCAATGAACGTACACGTTGTAAAATGTTTATAAAAAGTCAGATGGAGACATCCTCTATACATTTACACTCACTGGCCACTTTAATAGGCACAGCTGTTCAATTGCTTTGTTCTGTTTGTTATCTAAAGAAAATAATGATAAAAAACTATAAATTAATAAAATAATACATAAAATTGAAAAAAACAACCCAATGCCTTTAGGCATTTAGACATGGTCAAGACAACTTTCTCAAGGTCAATACGAGCATGGGAATGGGGAAGAAAGGGGATTTAAGTGACTTTGAGCGCAGCGTGGTTGTTGGTGCCAGACGGAAACGGGAGATTTGCATCTTGGATGTGCAGCCGACAAATCAGCAACAAGGAACACCTTGTTGAAACTAGGGCTGCACAATTAATTGAATATTGATCACGATTGCTATTTTAGCTTCCTACAATTAACTGAACGTGATCGACTGCGATATTACTGTCTAAAATGCGTGCTCCGCTCATGGAAAACTCTATCACATCAAGTGCTTCCTAACCTTATAGCCAATGGGAAGATTTGGCTGCACGCACACCCTCCTGCTGCTACAGTCCCGGGTAGACAGCAATGTTCAAAAGTCTGCATGTGCATGCTGCGCTGTGGTTGCAGGCGAGAGCAGACCGAACTGGGCAGGAAGTGAGACACAGAAAGGCATAGTGCCGGGTAAATTTTCAAAATAAAACACCCTGTGCATACTCCCGATCATAAAATCAACCGGTCTTATTTTGATGCAAAGATTTGTACATTAGCAGAAATGCAACATAACATGGATGTGAAAGCAGTTTCCTGTTTATTTAAATTTCAAACTGCAATAAAAATATGTTGTCCCTAAAATCAATGAATAATTGTGATAAATAATCGTGATTATCATTTTGGCCATAATCATGCAGCCTTAGTTGAAAATATGCCACGAAGAATTGCGGCAGTTCTGAAGGCGAAAGGGGGTCCAACCTGGTACTAACAAGGTGGACCTCATAAAGTGGCCAGTGAGTGTAAATGGTAAAGCTAAATGTAAATACACTCAACACAATGTCAACAATGCCATTGGTATCAACGTTGGATTTCCATAATGAGAGGATGTCTTAAGTTTCACGTTGTTGACGACGCGCTTCTGTTTTTCACAGAGCAAAAAGAAGACAAGGATGCTGTGAAAACAGACGAGTCTGGCAAACTGCAGAATGGAGAGAACACCAAAGAAGGAGGAACAGCTGCGCCGGTGGTTAACGTCAGTGAAGAGAAGAAAAAAGCCACCAAGCAGAGGTTCATGTTCAACATTGCTGATGGAGGATTCACAGGTGAACACACACACACACACACTTTTTTTTCTATTTCTTTTTCTCTGTAGTTTCAGTCTTTTAACCTTTCTTCCATCCTTTCCAGAGCTTCACTCTCTGTGGCAGAATGAAGAGAGGGCAGCCACTGTCACCAAGAAGACTTTTGAGATTTGGCACCGTCGCCATGACTACTGGCTGTTGGCTGGAATCATACAGTATCCTGTCCTTGTTAAATTCTCATGTGTGGTTGCCGTCTTTCCATTTCATTAGAATGGAAATGATTAAATGGTTAATTGATTGGTCGCTTGTCAGAAAATGAAAAATCCAGTTTTGATTTCTTAAATAGGAACTTTTGCTGATTTTATTAGTCCAATATAATAGAAAGGTGAATATCTTTGTTTTTTTTATTGTCTGCTAGACAAAACAAGAAGTTTGAAGTGGTTAGCTTGGGTTTTGGGAAGTTGTGATTTTCACTCTTATTGACTAAACAATGAATCTGTTATTTGAGAAAATAAATGTTAGCAGCCACGTTATATCATATTGCTTCATTCTAGATGGTAGAAACTAGAAGCTGCCACAGTGAATCACACAAAGCTGCATTGACAGCCCTTAGTTTCCTGTTTTATGGTTTTCCGTAACGGGAGTAAGGTGTTAGGAGTCAGACGATGTAGTTAAGACTGGTAATGAAATGAGGGACCTTTGCAAAAGAAGAGAAGAAAGTTGACCTGTCTTACAGTTAGTAGTATTTGTAGTGCACAGCTTGTACAAAGTTGTCCATGCATACTAACCAGCATTTATTGTTAAAACTAGCCTGACAAAGAATTTGCACATGATATTATAACCCTCACAAGACAGTAATGTTGTTAGTCTTGACCTCAGTGTCTCTCAGACATGGCTACGCTCGGTGGCAGGATGTGCAGAACGATGTGAGGTTTGCCATCCTCAACGAGCCCTTCAAAGGGGAGATGAGCAGAGGAAACTTCCTGGAGATCAAGAACAAGTTTCTGGCCCGCAGGTTCAAGGTAAACTGAGTATGCTCTCTGTAATTGCAAGTCTCCCCTGTGTGTGTGTGTGTGTGTGTGTGTTTCTGTTAAATCTCACTGGGCACTTTGTTTCCTGAATAGTTATTGGAGCAGGCGTTGGTGATCGAGGAGCAGTTGCGCAGGGCAGCTTACCTAAACATGACAGAGGATCCGGCTCACCCTTCCATGGCCCTCAACACTCGCTTCAGTGAGGTGGAGTGTCTCGCTGAGTCCCACCAGCACCTCAGCAAGGAGTCCATGTCTGGAAACAAGCCTGCTAATGCAGTTCTGCATAAAGGTACAAAAAATGAAAAGACTAGCAAAATTTAACAAGGTCTTAAATTTGTTTGAAAATAATTGTAAGTACTTGTCTTTGAAAATACCGGTGTAATATCAGGATATGATCTGTAGACTTGACGTGTAGACTAGATTGTCTCATGACTAAATGAAAGGGACCATATGGGGACAAGTGTACTGCAGAGGCTTTTGCTCTTGTCTGGCAACTGCTTAGTCAGGCGCTGTCCATCTCTTAGCTAATGACATTACTTGTAGCTAATTATTTCAGCTTCCTTTAGAGGAATCGACTGAAACTCATAATCCTCTTTACTTTTTAATGAGAAGTAACAGCCTTGCAACTAACCAACCAACTCACAAATTCATAATGTCACGTTTAGTAGTCTCCACAGTGTCTATAAGCAGGAGAGCTGTACATCATTAGCGAGGTCATTCCTGTGAAAAAACAACATCTTTGTGTCTTCACCTGCATGAGTGTATACAAAAATGAACTTTGTTAACAACAAGATTGTATCTACCATTGTTTTTACTACAGACATAGATGGCTAACTGTTGCATGGGCCTATCAGTCATAAAGCCAGTCTTGACTGCTGTGGTAATGCAGTGAGTGAGATGACTGGAAAGTGGTCATCCTGTGTTAAGACCTTGGCAGGAAAACTGTTTTAATGCTGTACTGTCCCCTATACCTTTACCTTGAATTAAGAACAGCCTCTAGTGTCTTAGGCAACAGTTTCCCATGTTCTCTTTCTGTGTGGGAGAGAGAATGTGTTGGTCATTATTGTGATGGTATCAGGAAATGGGGAAAGGGGACTGTTATGTAAACACAGGTATTTACATTTATGGGCTCTTATTATAGCTGCAGACATAACCAACAACAAACATTAGGTGCAACATTGTGGTTAAAAATTTAGCAGCTTCCAGGTTTGAACAAGTACAGGTTTTCCTTACCTCTTCAGGAATGAACACTAGAACCACCCAGTTGACCTTTGAGGTTATAGAGATGAGTGCTGGCACAATATTAGAGGTTAGGTTCCAGACTGCAACTAAAGTCTGTTGTCATTATTTTCTTAATTAATTGATTAATCGTTTTATGTCAAAAAATAATTTAAAAAAACCCCATTTATATTATCCCAGAGTCTAAGGTGACACCTCCAAATGTTTATTTTTGTCCAACCAAAACACAAAAATGATCAAAGATGATTAAAGAATTTCTCCTCGGGGATCAATAAAGTATTTCTGATTCTGATTCCGATCAGTTTACACTGATATAATACAGAGAAAAGTCATCACACCTGAGCTGCTGGAAACATCAAATGATTGGCATTTTTGCTTGAAAAGTGACTTACACAAATGTCAACATTGTTGTTGATTATTAAATATTCGATAAAGTAATAAAAGCAGTAGAGGAGGGGGTTGCTGCTTGGCTGTAGTGGCTGAGTGTAGTGATAAAGTGCTTGTTGTTAGTAGTTGCCTGATAATTAACTTTCCACGCTAGCTTCTGCTATTCATCTTTACCACCCTACCTCTTTGTGTCCCCTCCTGCTTTTTGCCACATCACGTGAATACATTTTGCCAGGCGGAATCTGGTCTCACTGTAGCTCATTTACGTGTTGTATTTCCAGTTCTCAAACAGCTTGAGGAACTGCTGAGCGACATGAAGGCTGACGTCACTCGTCTTCCGGCAACCATCGCCAGGATACCCCCTGTTGCCGTGCGCCTGCAAATGTCCGAGAGGAACATCCTCAGCCGATTGGCCAGCCGGGGTCCTGAGGTCACCGCTCAGAGCCAATCACAGACCTCACAGCAGATGCAGGTGCCGCGCTGATCAGTCACCTCGCACATGTCACTTTCACTGACTGAGGCCATTCGCCCTCACCTCACCTCCATGTAGCAGATGTCGTCCCCCTCAACCGCCATGTACAGCACAGTCAGGTTAGTCCTTGTTCTGCACCCACAACCCATCTCCGAACTCAGAAGAGCATCAGCTGTGCTGCTGGACTTTGTATTTAAAAGACTGGAACTGTAGATGTAGGATGGGAGAGAATGGAAGAATCACTTCCTTCTGTGGCAGACTAGAATAACATCTTTCTCCTCCACTGGGATCCAGATTTAACTCCTGTTATCTGAGCACTGTCGAACTGCTGGGAAGCTCCACTGACCTGTCCTGTTCTGTCTTCAAAGCAGGGTCAAACGTGTATGTAATTATATGTAAAATGAAGTGGGAAAAGTTACACAGGAGAAAAAACAGCATGTTTGGAGTTTACTGGTGCTTTGTAGTAATTTTTTGGATTATTAAAGAATTCAAGGGATTTTATTGTGCTCATTTTCACCTTTAGGAAATTGTGGACATTTCATTTCTTTTTTTTTTTGAAAAAGTCATTCAACTCTAATGTCCTCACCTGTATGTGTGTGTGTGTGTTTGTGTGTGTGTGTGTATAGAGTGTGTGTGTGTGTGTGTGTGTCTCCTGTATGTATGTATGTATAAAATAGGGCAAACTAATGTGCATCTCAACTGCAGAATGCCCCTGACCCTGAGAGACTTTTACAGTCACTTTTCTATCAGTCAGACCTGTTACCTCCCGCGTCCTGTCCCTCCATCCCAAACCTCCATCTCTCTTGTCAGGCGACCTGATCCGGGAATCGCTCTCTGTGCTCACACCCCAACCAGCACTTTGACATTCCTAACTGCACCACAGACATCAGGTGCTCCCTGGAAACCCTCCCGTGTTTGCCCGAAATACAGACATGCTATAGCTCCACAGCTTTTAGGTACATGGGATGTTTTTGAGAACGATGGCAATCTTAAGTTAATTTAATTTCTTACAGTCTATTGTTGTTGTTTTACATTATTGAATATTATTATTATGGTTACCATCTTGTCGTTTTTTATCATTGCTGTTTGTTTTTTGGACTACAATAAAAAAATCAGCAGTTTTTTGTAGTTTTGTCAATTTTTCTGAATTTTTCCGACCGGTCGGTCAGTTGGTTCACCACTTTGGTCCAGACTTAATGAAATATCTCAATAACACTCGGACTGAAGCCTACTGACTTAATGATGCTCTTACTTTTCCTCTAGTGCCACCATAAGGTAGAAATATGTTTTGAGTGAAATGTCTCAATAACTTTTGGATGAATTGCCATGAATTTTGTACATTCATGGATAATTGTAATTTGTAGATTATGCTAAATTAATTACGTTCCCATCGGCCTCACTTGTACTTAATGTTTTGTGCAAATTAGCAAATGTTAACAAGCTGAGATGCTAAACTCAGATAGTAAACATAATAAACATACCAGGTAAAAATCAGCATGTTTAATTGTGATTGCAAGCATGTTAGCATGCTGACATTGACATTTCACTCAAGTGCAGCCTCACAGAGCTGCTAGCATGGCTGCTCTTTCTAAGTAAAGTATGCAATAAAGTGACAAAGACTGTTGGGTCACCACTAGCTGCTAGAACAGCTTCAACACTCCTTTGCATAGATTCTTCAAGTGGTTTGAACTTGGTTAATTAACACTATTCTTCCCAAAGATATTCCCTTATTTGTTACTTTAGAGATGGCAGTGAAGAGCATTGTCTAAGACATTGGGCCTAGTCTCCCATAGGTGTTCAACTGGACTGAGAGCTGGTGGGTGTGAGGGGGTGACTGAATGGCTTGATGAGTATAAATATGATTCAGATCATTTTTTTACTCCTCAAGCCATTCAGTGACCCCTGCATTTGTTAAATTTCAACTTTTTTATTCAGGTTTCATGTTAGAAATACTTCTATGGATGCTGATACCAGTTTAGGAAAGTTGAATGACAAGCATAAAGAGCATGATGTACTTTGCATGCAAGCTTCGAAAAAGAAGGAGGAATTTACATGGAGGCAAATGTTGATTTTCAGGAGAGATGGAAAAGCTAGGGAGCCTTTACTCATGGAAGAGGTCGTAAGAGGAACAGCAGGGGAAGAAGGAGACAGGAACAGGCAGATTTTCTCCCATAGATAGTTGGGTAATTAAGAAAATTAGAGTAAATTACAGGGTGGGAGGATTGGCCCGGCTTGTAATGAAGCCTGATATCTTATCATGAGAGAGAGTTGGAGGACAAACACGAGCAAGTCTGGGGACATGTGAGCTAAGAAACTAAGATCAAGGAGCTGACCTGGGTGCATGAGCTACTGTCAATGTACCGTGAGTCTGTCTCCAAGTTTTTCTGTTTGGAAGGAGAGACATACTGAACATCCTCACAGACAGCAACACAGTAGAGACTGCATTCAGCCCATCACTTCCTGATGCAGAAGCGCCCAGACTGCCAGTGAGTCCCTACTGCAGGAGTCCCTGCAATGTCTCGTAGGTGAGTGATTTGTGGATTTGTCATTTTTCAACATGCGCTGTAGTTATACTTCCTTAACAGTACTGTTACTTACAAAAGTGAAGAAAGTTTTGCTCATGTTTCCCATTATTATCTATTGGCATATGCGCTTTGACACATCTCTAGATGCAGATTTAATATTTCCGCACATTTTCTATCATTACAATAAACCCAGATCTAGGAATTGGTGATATTGAGAAAATCTTCTATCACAGTACATGTAATTTGATACTGCTATATTGCTATATATTGTGAGTGAGTGAGTTAAATATGTGAAAAAACCTTCACTGCATTAAGGCAAAAATTAATTAATACTAAAATCCAATAATGCCATAAAACAGTCATCTGCATTGACTTGGCTTAATAAACATATTAAGCTTAACACAGACACATTAATGTAGCTGCCTAACAACATTTTGAAGAAGTGCAACCCAAATGCCAGATAAAATTCAAAAATGGCTTATACAATCCCAGAACCCAAGTGACACCCCCAGATGGTTGATATTCAATTTTAACTTTTGAATTTACAAAGACATAAAACGGGAAGAAGCAGCAGATCCTGAAGAAGCCGGAAGCAGTGACTGTGAGGATTAAATGACTAATTGCTTCAGCACCATTATTATTATTGTCATTCTATTTCAGAGGTTTAGACAAAGGATGGAAGGAACAGAACAGCATGTACAGTAAATTTCTCTAAACAGACACAATTTGATGTATTACAACAGTCTGATGTCGGACAATATGTTGCAACACTCAAAAGAATGACTAAATCTAGGAAAGGTCTTTGAGGCTGGGAAAGAAAAAAAATCAGCGTGTGTTTGTGCCGTTAGCCACATTGCTGCGTTTCGTCCTGTAACATGAGAAGTGAAGCTCTGTCGTGTCAGAAGGGAAGAGAAGCCAGCGCAGACTCAACTGCTGAACATGCGAATCTGTGTGGAGAATAACGCAAACTGCAATAGCTGGCGTTAACCACGACACCTGCAGTGCTGTGTGTGTGTGCTCGTTTAGGGTGTGGGGTGGGGCTACAGTATACTGTACTGTAGGTTCTTCCACTTTTACTTAGCTTTTTGCCCAAAGTTCCAACACAGTGACATTATCAGCTTTACATATTTGCATATTTACAACACTAAAAGAAACAGTTTACAGTTCACAGTATAATGAGGAAATTGCTTGGCTTGGGAAAAGAACTGACATACTGTAGTTTCCAGGAATTCAAATGTGTCCTCTCAAACCTCTTGTAGGTAAATATGATTTGCAAGTTAAATTACAGATTGTTTCTGTGTCTGTGTTGAACATGTTGTGTTTGCAGTGTTACCAAGCCTTCCTCTTGGTGTAGTGGATTTGTGTTGCACTGTGAGGAAACTAGTGTCTCTTGCAAGCCTCTGCACGTTTCTTTTGATATCGGGGAAAAATTTACACATAGCTCAAGATGAACTGTTTGCCAGTCTTCGGGGTTTTGTGTCAGTAGCATTATAATGAGTTCACAGTTGCAAATAACTTACCAGCTGAAAGTAGCTTACACACACACACACATATAGAGGGGGGATGGTTGCGCTTCAAATAAGGAAGTGCTCTGTGACTCTGACCTTTGTGTGTTGCACACATCCACACGCACAGACACACAGACACACAGACACAGACACACACACACAAATACACTCACACACAAATACACTCACATACACCTGGAAGTAGAGAACAAACAGAGGCAACAGTAGTGACAGACAGGTGGGCAGGCAGAGGGGAAAAGCTTTGCAAATAACAGACGGAGAAACAGTTGTGGGTTTGTTGTTTGCGAAAGCTCAAACTTAATATTTTGTGGATTTTTTTTTCATTCCTGTAACCAAGGTGGAATTATTGGACAGACACTCTCGCTCATGAGTCACAGATGAATGGAAGAGTTTGAGCCATCTCTGCAGCGTTATTCATCGAGACGTGCACAGAAAACTAAGCGATGGAGCATCAGAGAGCAAGTTTCCAGAGTTTAAGCCTACTCTGATTTTAAATATGATGAGTTTTTGTTTTGGTTGTCTTTAAAAAAAGACATCTCTATCTGCTGGAGGAATTCCGGCCTGTCAGCTATTTTGGTTCCTGTCTTGCTTTCACTATTTTGTGAAAGGAGACGTGAAAAGGAAGGAAGGGGAGAGCAAGCGAGCGAGAGAGGAGGGGAGAGAGACGTATACAGTCGAAGCGTCTCGGCGAGTGTCAGTTGTTGTCAGAGGCAGCTGCGAAGAGTAAGTGTTTACCTGGTTTCTTATTGGGATGGAGAGAAGGGTTGGTTAGGACGAGGACTGGGTGGAGGGCAGGGTTGAAGGAGAAGAGGAGGAGAGTGCGGGTAGTTTGAGGTTGTTCGTTGAATGTGGTGTGATACAGAGATGTAGAGTTTTGATATTTCATGGATATACGTTAAGAGTCAGAAGTAAGTGTGTGAAAGAGCAAATGAGAATGAAAGTAAGTTTTCATCTATATAAGCGAGCATGCTGCCGTCAAGTGAGGAAGTGTTGAGGAACTGGTTGTTTCTTTTTGAAATTAGAGGGGAAAAATACAAATAGGCTACCGTGCTTATGCCTTTGATTATGCACATGTACAGGTAGGAGTGACTCTCACCAATCACTCTCCATCTATTTGGTGCCAGAACAAGTGAAGAGACAACATGGTTCGGTGAGTCAAGCCCCCGCTGGACAAGCTAATGCTCCATTAGTCAACACTTGTTGTGTATTCTGTGCTTTGTGCAAGACGCGATGACAACTTCTCTGTTTCCATTCCTCCTTCTCTGTCTTTCCCCAGCTGTTGACTCGTCCCTGCTCTCTTCCTCTTATCATGTGATTCTTGATGTGTTTTCTGTTGTTTTCGTAAAGAAAATGTGTCATAAATGATGTTTTAGTTCGGTGGCTGAGTATGAGATGCTTTTTTTGTATCCTCAACTTTCAAGCTCTTTAAAGGTTCTTTTCAAGGTGCTCTTAACCTTGAGTTGATGGGTCTTTCCTGCTCTGGTTGTGTATGACCATTTGTTGTATCAAAGCTTGTGGCAACTCAGCTGAAGGGGGAACACATATTCAAGCGCAAACACAATGTTATTGTCAAAATAAGTGCATATACAGGGCTCCCCACTCTTAAAAGCTGTATAACATTTCGAGCTTCATATTTTACATTTTAACCCTGTAACTGTGGTAAATGTCGTTCAGTTGAATAAGTAATACAGATTTTTTTAACAATTAAATTTAAAAGGAAACTTAAAGTTTCTAAACATTTGTGTCAGTTTTTTTGCATCAGTGGCTCCATCAAATGGCATGTCAGATGTTAAAAAACAGGTCTTTACGGTTTGAGTGTGCGCCAAGCTTGACCACAACACTTTCCATCCTCAAAGAGCTCCAGTGAATGATAAAACTGTAGCTATTCTGAACTGATGCAATTATGTTACACCTAGTAACTGAAGTCCGCAGTGTTGCTAAAAGGGCTTTACTGCTTTACTTTTAGGTTTATAGTTATGCAAATGTACAGTATAATGTCTGTTACTGTGGTATTCTATTCTGAAAAGTGGGCTTTTATTAAGCCAGTGGTAAAGAGGTTGATGGAGGTGTTAATGTGGTTATAAATGTACTGAATAATATTTCTATCAGTCTATAGTCAGAGATGTGTTTGCTACAGAATGAAGAACACGTTCTTTCTAGTTTTTTATTGTGAATAATAAAGACTTGGGAATTAAATAATTTGTTTCAATATCAGTTACGTTATCGATTCATTCATTCATTGTTTAATCTAAAAAGTTAACAGACACCATAGTAACGTTTTAAATTAGGTATTTATAGGTTTTCAGTGAAACAGGAAAATGTAAAAAGGAAAGGAAATCTTTTTTTTTTACGACAGTTTAACCCCCAAATAACTGATAAGATTGTCAGAATTGTAAATTATCTATCCATCGACTAGAAGATTATTGGTTAATCATTTCAGAAGTATGCAAGACTGACATGAGACTCTCCTGCAGTAGAGATTTGTTCTGCTGGGCGGGAAATCGTTAATTAACAAACTACTGTTAGATTTCTATAAAAAGACAGTGTTTTCTATCTATTTTGTATGTTTTCTGTAAAGTAACTTAAATAACTGTTCGTCTACACTGAGCTGAATGTTGTGAGGAAATAATACTGGGTTTGTTTGTATATAAAGGCTTACGTGTTTATATTTATCAGATGTAAGTCTTATCTATTTGTAAACTGTGTGTGTACTGTGTGCAGTTATATTCATATTGAGTGTATTTTTACTTTTTGTACATGTATGTTGATTCAGGTGGTTCCACAGAGACATCACAGGCCTGCAGGCTGAGGAAGTGCTGAAGACTCGAGGCATTCATGGCAGCTTTTTGGCTCGGCCCAGCAAGAAAAACGTTGGAGATTTCTCCCTGTCTGTCAGGTAATAATGGCTGCAAAACGCTAACGCAAGATCTCTTTTCTATTTTTCTGACCCCACAGCTGATGAAATCTTACTTTCCTTTCCTATAAAACTGTGCTGTGAGTCTACCCACATGGCTCTTCCACTCATTAAACCTTAAAGCAGGACATAAATGACAAGAGAACGTGTTAATATAGAAGCCGATAGAATGCCACAGCACATGGGTGGCTCATCTCAGCAAACCCTGATGCAAACACCGGAGTCTTACGTTTACTGTTTTTTTCTTATTTACTTCCAAAATATATCTGCTGCCTTTAAGCTTTATTATGAATCTGTTTTTCAACTTTGAAGAGATGGGCTGAACATGGGAATATTTTTACTTTGTATCGACGGAAGTAAAACTTTCCACTTCATCTTGTTGGTACGATAACATCACACATTGCATTTAAAAATATGTTATTACTAAATATAGTTGTCAAGATAAACGTTGATGCTTTTTTAATTCATCTAGCTGGAAAATGTAGTTCATTTGGTTGTAATTCACAATTTGAAAGTAAAAATAATTTACAATTTAAAAAATAATTCATTGGAGACTCTTTGCTTTTTAGCATAAAGTGCTAAAACTAGAATTGTAACAGAATACGAAAAATTACTAAAAATAACAACAAAGCAAAATTAAACAAATTCAGTTAAATGTGATAACGAAATACCATTCTGGACACCCTGATTTAGATTTAGATTAGATAACATGTTCATGAGGTTCAATAAATGTAAAGCTTGTGCAGTGAACGTGAATTTTTAAAATCAAGATACTGGTCTCAGCGCTGCAGTCTGTAGTTCAAAGAGATAAAAGTTTACATTTATAAATGTACTGCATATGTACGGATATGTTAATAGTTTATATTAATATCTCGGTAAAGATATTTGGGTTATATTCATGTAGATGTTCAGTATATTGTAAGAATTGCTGTTCCAATGTTATTATTTCTGTTCAGGTCTTTAAGTAAGTAAATTATTCAATTCAATTCAAAGAACTTTATTTATCAGTTAGGAACTTCATTCGTGGTGACCATCAATGCATGTACGGTTCCACAAACACAGCACAATATTCCACACAAACACACAGATTACAAAATAGATAAATAAAGAAGTAAAATTCATCACCAATACGCACACACACGGACATACACATTGATGAATAAGTTAATCAGCCATTCATGTTTCTAATGGACGTGGGCACAAAACTTGTCATGGCCGTCATAGTCCTGAATGTGAGTGATCTGTATCTTTGGCCTTAGTGTAGAAGACCGTGCAGTGTGGGAGTGGTTTCTGAGGCTATTTGTGTTCCTTTTAGTTTAGTCCTCCTGTTGTAAATACTGATAAGGGGTTGGTTCCTGCACCTGTCCAATTATTGATCACAGTACAGCAGTCTGTAGTTGTAAGAAGTAAAAGCTGAAATTAAATTGTAGATTTTCTGAATAATTGACCACAACAGTGAAAAAAATAAATATTTCAAAATCTTAAAATAAGCATTTCATACCTGCCCTACCCTCCTGTCATTTTTGCAAAATTAAAAAAAAAACACTTCCTGTGCTTTTCTCTTTTGAGACGTCAAGATGTTCTCATGTTCACATTTGTACATCCCAAAAACAAATGCATCAGGTGGGCTTTTGAACTGCATAAATGTGATGTGTTCGCTTTGTGACAGACCTCTAAGTGTCCTGCTAACTCTGATTCTAAAATGCCCCTAACCTAGAAAAGACTTGAGAATTATGACTCTTTCAGGTTTTCAGATATTACTATAATCTTGGTGTTGTTTGTATTGCTGTAAATTAGATTAGTTAGCAGTTTATCTCCAAATACTATGAAAATTTAAACTTCCTGGTTCTAAATAATCAGAGGAAACACCAAACTCAGAAAAGCACTTCAACTGTGATAAAAATACTGTGTTAAATGCAGTCGTGGCATGATAGAGAGTGTAGATACTGAAAGTTCACATGTATGTCTCATAGACAAACATAGCTTCTATATACAGAACATACAATATATAGCACATATAGAGTTCAGCTTCAGAATACTTGAAAATCAAATAAAACTATGTGTGAGGATCTGATTTGTGGCCAAACACATTTTGGCTTTTGATGCAAATAAAGGTTGATGAAACTTTAATTTGCAGTTTAAACTTTCATACCTAAAAGCCACTGAGAGACAGATGCTCTCTTTACTGTCATCTAGACGTTCTTTGTTGAGGAAGAACTTTGACGGCTTGACCTGACTGTTTCATCTCCCCAGGGTGGGTGATATGGTGACCCACATCCGGATCCAAAACACAGGAGACTACTATGACCTGTATGGCGGGGAGAAGTTTGCCACCCTGTCAGAGCTGGTGGACTACTACACATCGGAGAACGGCATCCTGCAGGACAAGGACGGCACCACCATCGAACTCAAATACCCCCTCAACTGCTCCGACCCCACCACAGAGAGGTCTGTGCACTCTTACTCCAAGCTTGAGGCACACTGTTTAACCCCCTGTAGGTTAATGTGGCCCACACTCACTGGCTTGTCTAAGCTGCTTCCACCTACACTCTCAGGTTAAGTGCAATAGTGTTTGGTTAGGTGGTTAAGTCAACTTCAGTCAGCTATGACAAGCATTATTTCCTCTAACAGATATTTATTTACTGTGGATAATAAGTGTCATTTGTGGGTTTGATATTCCATGGGGTTTAAACATTTTCCTCTGGAGTAAAGGCGTTTTATTTGAAGCCACTTTTGAATAATTTTGGTGTTAAAGCATATTTGTCAGATTGTGAGTCAGTGAAAATAAACACCCACACTCCAGACAAAAAGAACACACAGCTGTCGAGGCTTCATTCCTACAACTGCCTCAATGCTGCAGCTTGTGGATTACATGTGATGAGGGTTATTATCAGAGTTGAGAAGTAGCATAAGTACTTTACTAAAGTACAATTGCACTTTTCTTGAATATTTCCATTTGCAAAGATGTCACACTTTTACGCTGCTGCATTCCAGATAGAAATGTCAAGTTTTTTTTCTATTTGAAGATCCTCTCCAGACATGTTTAAAGAGAGAAAATACTCTGCAAAGGGTATGGCTTCTCAGACTATGGGTGGGCCCCACTGAAGGGGTATAGCATATAGCAGGGGAAGGTGAGGATGACCAGGGGGAAAATGTGGAACTAGAGAGAGAGTGGAAGTAAGTTGAATGAATTATCAGAATCAGAGCCAGAATCAAAAATACTTTGTTGATCCCCAAGGGGAAATTCTGACGTTACAGTCACTCACTTTGCACATCAAGGCATTAAAGGAATAGAAATAAAAATACAAAGTTGGTAAGTATAAATTATAAAGAAAAGTATTTTACAATATATGACAGAAGTGAATTAATAAATAGTAGTAATGAATAAATAGTAGTAATAATAGTGAGTACTGATTGTATGGAGGTGGAATAGATTTAAATCCTTAAAAATTGCAGCATTGGGACAGAGAATATTGCATTTAGGGAAATAAACTCATGCTATCTTTTTACCTTTTATTTTTTTCTCCCCAATATTGTTAATGACTGATAAGAATTAAGCCAGTTTACGTGTGATGAACTTTTTTCGTTTGTGATGGGTGGCATGACAGAAAAAGTTTAAGAACCACTGGCTTCGACTGACAATCGGCGTCTGATATGTTTTTTCCGCAACAAATATATTACCTAAAATGATATGTTTTCTTTCACCCTCTTGGAAAAATCCCAAATGTGAATATACAAGTAGTACATATCCACCAAAAGTTTAACTACTGAACATGATGTCTCCTACCTGACTGGAAAGTTAATTCTCAGTGTACTATATACACTGCAGGTTTCAACTTTTCACAATTCACACATGTTGCATAATGGACTATACTTGGCTTCCAAACTAGTTAGTTAGTGATGTCATGCTGGTACATAAACGTGTTGCAAGTTTATACAAATGCATCACTCTGTACAGTGAATGTCTAACATCCAAGTGAAGTAGTTATAAGCACAACACCTTGTTTTGGTTAAGACTATAATGCAACATAAAAGAAAATCATTGAACAGGTAACAGAACACACATTTAATACAAAAACTAGCAATAATCAGAAAAATGTACAAATACTAATTATTTGTAATTTTACTCATTCGCAAAAAGAAGAGACCAAAGATGGTACAAAAGTCCTGCTTCATTTTTCTCAGAGGGAAATATTGTGCTTTTTTCAATGTATTGTATGTATTTTTGGTATCTGTTGGCTGTAGTTAATGGTTGCTTTGCAGATTAAGATTTTACATTCAACATTAGATAAACTCATAAAAAATATCATCATGTTGGGAAGTGTCTTGTGCCTCTATAGTGTAAACTTTACCGGAACTTAATGGGGTTTTTTTTACGTTGTGCAAAGAGTTTTAGAAACATTGTCAACTTATTTCAACAGTATAGAGGATCATGTTATTTGTCAAGTATTCTGGAAGCATTGCAATTCCCAAACTGAAAATACACGGCTTTTTACTGAGTATATGCATAAAGCAATTTTTGAATATTTAAAATGGTGATATCACTGAAAGAACCTGCTCTTCACAATGAGTACTTTTAATTAAGAAAAGTTACCTGAAATATGCTTTTGAATACAGGATCTTGCAAGCATCTATGTTTGCTAAATATAGTTACTAGATCTTTTTACAGATATTTTCTAATGTCTGTGCTTGCGTGCAGAGCTCACCACATCAAAGGCGTCCTCCAGGCTGCTGCTGTAAATAAGATATGAACCTATTTGCTGTTTGTCAAATGCAGGTTAAAAAAGACTGAAGATTTTATTTTAATTTGTCCCCATTGTACATTTGACTTCCATGACATTGCTGCTGGAGGAGTTTTTCTCTCAGCTGGAAACTTTGTGCAGCTGTAGGCTGATTAAAGTAGGTTAATATCCAACTAGAGGTGATAAATAAACTCCTGAGTGAAGGAGGACACTACTTTCTATCGCGTGTGCGCGTGACTTCGTACTTCACCCTAGTTGGAAGCTCTACACTCTGCCCCCCCCTCGTCCTTCTCTCTCTGTCAGTTGTCTAACTTCCCTTTTGTTGCTGCGGTTGGAAACTTTAAGTTTTGACACTTTTGAAAGCAATGGCCAGACCCTGCTTGCCTTCCTCTATTGCACACTCCATCATGTTCTTGCTCACTCGCTGTCTTCCTCATATCACCCAATCTCTCTCTCATCTCGAAGCATGATTACACACGCACCTTAGCAGGTCACTGTGTGGTGCAATTTTTCTGTTTGTTCTCATGTATCTGGCAGCTTGTCTCTTCTCAGAAAAGATGGTCAGGGCATTAACTTATGCATTATCATGTGTTGATTCATCACATTCAACTGTGCACATCTCAGACTGACATGATTGCATAGTAGTCTGGGGTGTGTACAGTTAAATTGTTTTCTCAAACTTGTTCACTTACTGTACAGTACTCTATAGTCGGCTATTCTTTAGCTTCTGCAAAACTGCACGGACAGTATACCTCTTTTTTTGCTGCAGGAACTTCAGGCAACCTGCTGTAATTACAAACCATTAGGTGGAGCGTCATTTCAGTTTCTGTAAAAGCATGCACTGTGATTGACAAGAAAGTAAATCAAAGAACTGAATAATTAAAAGGCATAAAGA
>JAPMOB010244149.1:0-50512 GCA_029875015.1 Lepomis gibbosus | reverse complement strand
GGCGAGAACAAGTCTTCGAACCTGTGTGTCTGCCTACTGTGAAATTACCACATCAAACGTCACGTGCTAACATGGATGCACCTGTTGCTGCGTTTCATTTACCTCGGAGGTCGGAGCTGGGAATGACGTCACACCAGAGTTGACGGCGTTCCAGTTACAACCTCGCTCGGCCAGCTGTTTGTTTACAACTAGCCAGGTTAGTTATTGATACGCCGGTTGATTAAAAAACATTTTTCCCCTCAACTCCTTCATCCTTTCCTTACTGAACCATCTTGCTAACCAAATAAACTACCTTACCTTAATTCCCGTGGTCTTAGTTAGTGAAATGTAGTTATTATAACTGAGGTTCCAGAGCAAGACCTCTCTCTCTCACTAATCCAACCACCCATGCTTCACTCATTTTATCCACCTGTGCCTCTTTAATACAATCACCTGCACATATGCCTATCTAATGCCTTTCTCTCCCATTTCTCAGTTCTCACATCCCTACCCCCAAACCCTGTTCTCTCCTCATCCAATAGGCAGCACGGTGGCCCTGTGGACAGGACTGTGGCCTCACAGCAAGAAGGTCCTAGGTTGAGACATCGGTCATCCCAGGCCTTTCTGAGTGGAGTTTGCATGTTCTCGCTGTGTTTGCATGGGTTTCACCTAGGAGCTTTCCTCCCACCTTCAAAAACATGCATGCTGAAATTCACAAATTCACAAGTAATTGTTGATTTTCTACCACAGGAACCACAGGGGATCATAAAGCAAGACACTGAAAGAGTCTTAGTTGGTGACTAGATTCCTGGCAGAGTTTTGGTTGAATTTTTTTTTGTGTATAACATAGCAAAGGTGGATAATGCATTTATTCAACAATGATCCTGTTAAAAGGGGACTTTGATTAAATAACTGATAAAAGCACCTCGACTGCTTTAAGGATTTTACTGTGGAGCAGGTGCAGGAAAGATCCACTTAGACATTTTGCTCTGCACTAGTTGGTTTAAACAGCACTTTTGTGATGCTTTTTTGTTGGCAGATCTGTTTGAAAACTCCAATACATGCTTCCAAAAGAATGACCAAAGACAGATGATCAAAGAACATGCTTCTATGACTAGATAAAGCTAAAGCCGAAACTTTGTATGAGAGCACAGTAGTTTCCCCTGTTGATTTTGGATTAAAAAAATAAAAAAGGAAAAAAATATTGAACCAAAGGTTAATGGAATAGATGATAAGGACTTTGGTTCCTAATGGAGTTTGGACATACTAATGCAGTTCCTGCATACACAGTAAAAATGCCAACTTTAGTCTTTACTGTAAATTATAAGTTTGTTTGTTTGTTGCATTGTATTTTGAGTTTTCACACTGTTTTTATACTGTATCTCCAGGACATGTTCTGTCATGGTTTTGAGTTGAGTGTTATTTTAAAAGAATCCTTCCTCATGTGTCTTGTGTAACTTTGTTTCCTTCTGTCTTTGTGTGTCTATCTGCCTATTTGATAGTGTACACTGCCCTAATGAGTTCCACCTGTCCCTCTCTTCTAATTTTTGTCCATGTGTTTACTTGTCTGTTGTCCATCCCTGCCTTTTCCCCTGTGTTTTGGATTTATGCTGTGTTTTTTGGACTTCTGCCTTGGTTATTGGACTTTGGATTATCTGCTAGCTTTCCTTTGCCTGTTTGGATTGTTTGCCTAGTTTGGATCCTTGCCTGTCTTCACCTTGTTGTAAGCCACTGTACACCTTTTGTTAAATAAACACAGCTTAACTGTACCTGCTCTGCCTTGATGTTTTACATCTGGGTTCTATCCCTGGTTTTCCGGATCTTTGCTTGGCTTGCTGTTTATAAGAAACCTTTCCCCATCCTGTCATACAGAGTGATGGTTTCTATTACAGTTCCTCATGTCACAGCATACAATGTATTGAGCAGACATCCCTCAGTTCATCAAAGATTAAATGACTGTCTGTCTGTTTTTTCTGTTTTCTCACTGACCAAGACCAGAATGCTATTTGCACACAGTAAACCACATTTCATGGCATTTCTTGAAACCAGGCTATCAAACTCACTGCTGAACTTGAGGTTGGGAACTTTTGGCTGTGCAAGCTTCATTCATGATGAAAAATGTGTACAATACAAACATCATCTTTGACCGTCTTTCCTCTTATGTGACACTGCAATGTATAGGGGGAAGGCTGCTGATTAAGTTTAAGCTAATTACTGTCCCTTCAGGGATCTACTTTCTCCCTATACACTCTGCTGCTCATGTTTTTGGGTGGAAATAAAAATCTGTATGGATAGGCTTTAAGATTTTGTGCAAGAAACCTTGGTGACCTTGAAGGTGCATGTTAGAATCTGTCTCTGTCTGAGGCCCAGCAGCTAGGCTTTGCCCCTGCTTTGTCACAGGGGGATCTCTCCTTCTACTGAATCCTGTAACAGTGGGTTGTTGTGGTGGAAAACCCCTGCTTAAAGCTTCCCTGCTTGCATCTAACACTTAGTTGTATCCTTCTTCTCTCTGTGAAAAAGAAAACCTTGAGTTACAACAAAATTTCATTTAATATTTAAGTTTTTTTGTGCTGTCGCTAATCTCTCACTTGTATTGGATAAATTCTAGTTAATCTCTTGGGCACAGAGCAGTCATAAACAACATTAGATTTTTAAATTATTTACAAAGCAATGAATTTCTTAAAACATCAAAAAGAAAATAAATTTATTTTAGGTAGACATTGAAAGAAAACACTGCATGAAAGCACAAACCCAAAAGAGAGCAAAAACAGCAAAATGTAAACTATTTTTAAATGTTGACTGCTTATTTCAGGTCAAGGGGAAGACACGGTGCAGTGTGTAAAAGGAAAGTGCCAAAGGGAACTGGAAAAGGGCTCACTTTGGCTTTTCACAGAGGGCAACAATTGTGGGTGAAATTTACTTAAGCTAGCTCCAGACTGTAGCAGGATAAAGTTAAAAGCCTGTGTTGGTTGTCTGAGGACAAGACATTTTATATCCCTGAGGAGCTCTGTTACTTACAGTGGATGTAGGGCTAAAAGTGCCATAGAAATCTTGGCTGGTTAAAATAAGAGAAAGTTGCAGTTGCAAAACATTGAGAAACAGCATCAGTGTCTGAAACCCATGAACGTTCGACTCCCTTCCAGTCAAGATTTTCAGCCCCACACCACCATCACACTGCTTTAAAGGTCACTGAGAATCAAACAGTGCATACTTACTAAACCTGACCTGGCCAATCAACCACCAGCCACAGGCTTTTTCACACAGATTGAGATGAGGTGGGCTGTGTGCAATCAGCTGAAAGAGGCTGACCCTTCAGCCATATCAGACCTTTTTTTTTATTAACCTTTCAAATAAGCTGTGCCTTTGCAGAGGAAAATCTGGTATCCTTCCAAAGCCTAGATATTTTGATATGATGCAACCCACAACATTTTAGTGTATCGTGTACACTATCTTGTAAAGCCTATAAAAAATATACAGATTTTGGCTATGTTTTTATTGTGGAAAGTTTTGTGAATTCACCTTTAAGATAACCAGTGTTGAGTGAAATATGTCTCTTCATAAACTTTGATTAGCAGTTAGCAAAAGGGTGATGACCAATGTGTTACTTAACTGATGGTTACCTGGCTACTTGTACTGGATCATTCCTTGACATTCGTATTGACGTTACTCCAGAGGGTGTGTAATCATTGGAGGAGAAAAGTAAAAGATAGCAAGACCTCATGTCCTGGAAACGGCTGTGAGCCGGACTGTGAGCGGGCCTGTCATGTTCCTCCAAGGCGGTGATGGCATGATGTGTGCATCTGAAGTGACAGCAGGCTGAAGCAAACAGATCTCCCATCCTTGTGACACTGACAGTACTCCTTCGCCGAGGGTATTTGGTTCACTCAGAACAAGTCAGCGGCATTCATCAAGTTTACTTACTGAGTGTTTGTATGACAGCACTGTCTCCCAAAAGTTTATAAAATAAACACAAACTCCGAAATGTAGGTTATGTGGCCGCTGTCTTTGCATTTTCTAAAGGCTTTTCCCCTCGCCTGTGCCTCTTCAGTATTTAGGTGACTCACTGTGTGCCTCAGTTGGAAGAGTAGCACGGTTGCAGGAACCTCATTGGCAATTCAGTGGTATTGCACTTTTACTGTAAAGACTGGCTGCATTTTGCATCAATCAATTTTCTGTTTGATATAGAAAAAATCTGAGCTCCACCTATTTTACATATCAAAGTCTGTTTATAGGTCTTGGTGAGTACTACCACATATATGGGGAAAAAACTGTATGTCTTTTGTAGCTTTATGAAATTGCCTCAAGTGATGTCACTTGGGTCAGTGTCAGTTGGGGCTGACGAATACAAGTTTGAAAATGAGTGTGTTGAGTGTGGCAAGAAATTAACTTACCAGACCTCTGTAGTTTTCCCCTCATCTCTGCTTAGCTGCTACTAGCATAATACACCTACATCTCTGACAGAACAGTTGGCAGTCAAGTTGCATTATGGGTAATGTAGGTATGTAGGTGGCGAGTTTTGAAAAGAAAGAAAAATGCATGGAATAAAAAAGGAAAATCTCTGGTTCTGCTGAAAAGATTTGGATACATTTTTAAGATCAGTATTTAAAGGCTGAGATGATCTCAGCCATTAGTGGAATTGACAGTATCTAGCCTCGAAGAGTAACTTCTGAGTAACAACTGACTGAAAACCATTGTTTCATTGCACATTTCAGATTGAAAGTTTCAAGTCTCTGTCCCCACCTAGCTCACCCAACTTTAATGTCAAAGTGCATTGATGTGTACTGCACTCTTCACAGCAAGGTGAAAACTTAAACTTCTGGTGCTCAACAGCAAGGGGAATGAGTATACAGGGTCCTCGTGTGAGGAGGGCCCACAGAGATACTAGAACAAAAGCTGTGGATGCGGGGAGGGGCCCAAAGAGAATGCTTATATACACGATCCAGATTTTTTGTGTGATGACCCTGCATCTTCTTACAAATGCTTATCCTTGTAAATTTATTTGAAACATCCAGATGGTAACTTTTCCAAAAATATAAAGCAATTCAGCTACGTTGTGGTATGGAATAAACCCCCTCTGTTGGAGCGTTGTTCCAGTTTGAAAAATGTCTTCTCTCACTGCAAAGCTTTGTTTCTTGCTCTTATGTCCTCCTCCTCACTGCGCTTAACAGCATAGACACTAGAGCTCAGATGATGTTTTGGTACGTAGACCATTGATGAGCCTGAAGCACTGTTTTAGCATGCTGGGAGGTTTAAACAACACCAGAATATTCTCATATCTATATAGTATCTTCTCAAAAACTCCAGCTACAGGAGAGAACATTTGCCTTACATATTGTGATGGGGCTGTCACAACGTGATCACGGACCACAATGTGTCTCACATGTGTTTCTTGTTCTTATTGTACTCTTTGTCGATCATGTTGCTATTCTGAGGAAATCTAAGGCAGGCTAACCATAGGCTGTCAATGCCTGCTGAGTGTGATTTTGTTCCCTCTCCTTGGACTCTGTGATTGCAGTCCTACAGGTGGTGAAAAGTCCAGATAACACTCATTACTGGGATTTGTGTAGATGATTGGATGAGTGTTGAAATGTCTTTGTGTTGTCAGTTACCATCCAGCCCAGCTGAATGTGCTTTTACATATCTTACTATGACTGAAATGAATCTTCCCAGACATAACTGTGGCTCAATTTACCAAGGTAATCCTTAAATTTGAGCAAGAAATTGAGAAGACAGCAAGGTAGCTCTTAGACTAAAGAAACCAGATCTGCCTCAACTTTTAAATCAGATCAGATTTATCCCAAACAGCCTGAGCCGGATTCTCTGTAAAAAATCACAGAGCTTGTTAAATCCTACAAAGGGCGCACAAACAACTGGCGAATGAATCCTTGAGACAAGTTTATTTTACCATCAATGTTTTCAGGGTAAATTATAAACAGCTGGCACCAAAAGCTGGCATTGTAAAGAAACTTGATAGAGGAAAAGGGGTAACAGAGGAAAAAAAAGTGCGAACTGAAATGTGGGACTACTTGTGATTGATGCATAGGAATCCTTTTCTTCAATTGGGTGTTATTACTGTTAGGTTCAAGTTGTAAAACAATGATCAAAATCAATGCAGCAGAGGATACATCACATATCCTGCTTTACAAGGAGTAACTCCAAAAAATGGATAATACACTTCCTATAATGCAACTTGATAGTAGACCAGCCTTGTAACTTGTCATTTAAAAAGTTGGAGGTATAATGCAGGATTTCCATTAAAGGTTCAGTGTGTAATAAAATAGATCTATTGACAGAAATACAATATAAGATCTATGTTTTCAGTGGTGTATAAAGACCTTGCACAAGGAACATGTTTCTATTACTTTAGAATGAGCCATGTCTGTCTACATGACTGCGGGTCCCGCCTATAATGGACGCTACCCTGTCGCGTCGCCATGTTTCTACTGTAGCCGAAAATGGCTAAAGAGCGTGTTTCGTTACTAGGTTGTTCTTCTTCTGCTTGTATAATTCCGGCAGTGTAGATGCCGGTAGATGCGTGTCACTACATTGAATGCGTATGAGAACAAGAAGAGGAAATAATATTAATAATATACAGTGTCTGAGTAGTCATCTGGTTTATTAACATTAAAAACAAAAGTGAAATTTGGACAAATGGAGGACTACACCTATTATTTAGCATGAACGGAGGAAGTGTGGGTCTTCGTCATCAAAGAAGAAATAACATGATGTGGACAGAAATAAAGGTATAATATATTTGTTTTGGGTTTTCCTAGATGGAATGAGTTGCTGCAGGAAAAATGCTTTCAAAGTGGAGCTGAAATTGCCTGTTTTCTGCTGGACAGGTTATTAAGTTAGTGTAACTTTAGCAATGCAAATTCAAACTGTTGTTTGATGGCTGTAGCTAGAAGCTGGCCATATTCACCAATAGAAGTGAAGTGTTTCCCCTGTCAATGGTGTGAAATATATAGCTGGATTGTAATTTCATTAACAATTTTCTTCAGTGCGTGTTTTTGCTTTGCTGTCGGTTAGGTTGATGAGACGATCAGCTGATTAATTGGCAATAAAACTGTAACAATTTACAGCATAGAAGCTGAGATCAGACAGCTCAACTTCACATTTCACTGCCTTGGTAGAAAAACTATGTAGTTGGATTGTAATGTCATGAAACGTTATTCTCCAGTGCTTTGGCTTTGCAACATGGACATAAATGTGTCGTTTACGTTAGTGAGACAATCAGCTGATTAATTGGCAATAAAACCCTCAGATAAGCCCGCTAAACTTTTACTGCCCTAGAAAAAATATTTTGTTGGATTGTAATTTTTAACTGTGTCTTGGTTTTGAAACATGGACATAAATTTGCTGGTTACATTCGTGAGACAATCAGCTGATTATTATCGGAAATTAAACAGCATGCAAGTTCCGATCAGCCAGCTAAACTTCACATTTTCTACCCTGGTGGAAAACGCTTTGAAAGACCGTGTGAAGAGCAGCCTTGATGCTCACCTGACTATGCCTTTGTAAATTTCATGTATTATGTGGTTTATAATGGACTGTGAAACAGTGAGCTTACTTTTTTCTGTTATTTGTCAGTGGCCATACTTTGTCCTGTGTCGAGAACTGCAGCTATCGTACGTGCTTGGATAGGGAAGTGAGGAGTTTTTTTTTGCAATTTGCAACTCTCACCACTAGATGTCACTGAAACTTACAAACTTTTAACCTTTAACATGTGTAGTCTCCAAGCCATACCAAAAGGAGACATGTTCACTGGTTATTTGCTTTGACTCCTGCTCCTTCAAAAGCACAGATGATAAGCAAGCTGCTTCATGATCAAATCACAAAACAAACAAATCATTGAAACAAACAAAAAAAAACATATACTTTTATACTGACATAACTGTGTTCACGGCTGAAAAGTACTGCTCATAACTAATTAACCACTGTTATTGGAAGTTACAACACATTATATTCAGGTAAACAAAACGCCACAATGCTCATCTTTAGATGTTTATTTCTGATATCATCATCAAAATTTTTACAAAACATTTTCTGACAATAATATACTCAAAGAAGAGCCGTATTTTTGCGCTTGGACCAGGTCTCCACAAAAATGCTTTAGGTCTGAATACAGTAAAAAGAACAAAAATCCAAATAAGAAAAATAAAATCAACAACAAACCAACTACCAAAGAAAACAATGCAGCGCATATTTACACCCCACAGAAATCAATGCTCTCTGCAGGAAATGAATGAGAAGGACACAGCGGGGACCCCCTGGTTTATATGGAAAGCATTTAAGAGGCATCAATTTGATTTGAGACTTCAAGGAAACAAAGACTAATTCTGATATTGCTTTCTGTCACTTTCTCTCTGCTTTCTCTCTTACTGCACTCTCAAGCCAACTGCAGGAGTAGAATGCAGCCCATTTGAATAAAAACCTTCCTTTCTTCGGTGCTCACATTAAATCCAATTAGGGGCGTAAACGGGCTTTGTCAGACAAACGAAAAAGTGTGTTTCCCTGACAGAGGTTAATCATCATGCCTTCCCTTTCTGTGTTCCCTCTGACATGAGCAATGGGATAAAAACAGAGTCAGGACAATGCCGGTCAGAGGTTAAAGACGTTCTGCTAATGTGAAACAGCATGGAACAATAACAATCAATGGGGACCGGGCTGGCCTGGACAGTAATGGTAACGTTGGTTCAGAGGAGGTAGAGGAGTAGGTGCTGCTATACTGTCGATACACACACACACACACAAGGCCAACTGGGTACATGCAGGATAGCTAACTCACTAGCAATGCTTCCAGTCTCTCTTTCTGCCTTTTAGCATGAAAAAGTTATTAATTCTTACCACTTTGCATTCTGCACACACACTAATGACACGCTAACAAAAACAAGAATCTCAAATTGGGAATCTAGAAGTGGCAGATGGGGAGCATTACCTTATTTTTTTCTCCTTCGCCCCCATATCCGTGTGTATATGTGCTGACTCTCTGGAGTCATGACTGTGCTGTATGCCCCAGTGCTGCCTCCGGGAAAGACACAGATGTGTGGCAGAGGAAGAAAAGCTGCAACTCCACGTCTGGCTTAGAATTCATTTTTCAAATCTATTTATCAGGTAATGGATTAGAACCTACTGAAGCGTTGCAGATGGCCTTGGGTGAACTGGAATAGATGAGAGCGTCAAAACCTGGAGAACTTTATTATCATTTATCAAGGCATGTGTGTTGCCTGTGTTTGTAGGTTTTTCATTTGTGTAGACATATTTATGCGTGATTTTTCTGCGGTTAAAGGGTGACAAGTAAAAATTGATTCTTGGTAACAAAGCGTAAATTATAATTTCAACTCAAATTGAGTTTTTAAACGTGTGTGTGTGTCATTTTATCTTTGTATGTGAGCATGCATAATTACTTACAGTTTAAAAGATGCAATTTGATTTGAGTATGCCTTTTGTATTGTCTGTTTGTGCCATAACTAGCTACAGAATACTTGTGTGTGTGACTTGCGTGTGGCTGAGTTTGGCTGAAGCGGTTCGTGTCATTTCTTACAGTTCAGGTAAAGCTGCCTGGGACATTCAAAAATATCACAAAGCTTTCATTGTAAAAGAATAAAATGTCTTTGCACTTACCCATTTTTCCCTCTATATCCTCCCTATTGTACATCATTTCTGGCTCGCCCTCTAGTCTCTTCTGCTTTCCCTCTTCCCTTGAAGATTTACATTTAGCATTTTTCCTCTGCGCATTAACAGTTTTCACTGCAATTCTTCAGACCTTTATTCACTCCACCAAGGAAAAAAGAAGATGGGGGGGAAATGAGAAATGTTCCCAGTGGGGACTTGAGCCCAAAGAGTGTAGGGGGAGAGGAGCTTGGGGTGTACAAAACCATAAACAAACAAAAAGGAAGAGAAAAGTAAGCCTGTTGGCATTGCACGGCTTGCACAGACGTCCTGGACTTCAGCTCAAACATGCATCATTAGCATGCAGCGCCTGTGCTTCCAGCTCTCTGATGGCAAAAGAAATGGACAAAAGACTAAATAATTACTGGCAGCAGGATCCAAACATTCCACTGAACATATCCAATTTTATCAGAGAGGTAGTCACGATTAATCAATTGCTTATTAGTAGTTGATTTAATTGTGAACATACAAAGATTTTATTAGCATTTTCTAATTACAAATGAAGGGCAAAGTCGCTTTGATCATAGTGTTTAGACTGAATTGAACCATTATGACTGTTTTGAATACTGAAGTAATGACAACATATGGGGTATTGGGCTTTAGCAGGAGACTATTAAAGGGAAAGTCTGTCCCTGGAGACAGTGCCCAACAGAAGGCTCTTTCTTTGTTTAAAAGCCTATATAGTGCCAGGGAATTCTACTTCAGGTGAGACAGGGGCAAGAATGGGTCAGCAAACAAGTTGCTTTAAAAACAGTGAAGTTGTCCATGACACGTGCTGTTGGTTCTAGGGCACTCCATACAGGAAATACTGTATCTTCCGTACTGTTTGTCTCTGGTTCAGCACTCCTCCCTAACTGGGCATACTTTCCCAAAATATCAGCATGCGGACAGAAATAGAACATCATTAAAGAGGTTCACCCGAGTCACCAAGAGGCAGACATGAAATTCAGGCCAAGGAGTTAGCAGGGGTGATATAGAGCAAGGCAAGACAATACATGGATAGAATTGAGAGAGCTCCCATTATAAAGACATCTGCACAGCTGCTATTACAAAGTAAACTCCACCAGCACTATTAATAAGCAACCGTACTGAGCGAATCAACTGCTTTTAATGCAGTGTCCTGTACACAAAAGGGAATGAACCCTTCTTAGTCATGAAACCATGAAGACTTTTGGGTCACTTGTTGTTTTTGGGGCTGGTTTTTGGTAAAACATTTAACAAATTCATGGCACATCAAAAAAAACATCCTTCACAAGTTAAATTCTTGTTGTAAAGAATAGCACACTTCTTCTCCCCGAGTAGACCTTGAAATGGCAAACGAGAGAAGTGGATTGGGATGTAACTAACCACACATCATCTAGCCACCTCCTGCAAGATGAAACATGTCTGAAGTCAAAACAGAAAATATGGATCTCTATGAGGTTTGACTCTTGAAGTACATTACAACAGGTCTCTCAATATTCCCTTTCTCATGTGGTTCTGTAAAATGACTGGATTTGAGAAATAACCTCAGTAACATAATTAGTGTTTAATGGTAGAATAAGGATGGGAGCAGATAGAAAAATATTTATCATTGAAACAACAGGAGCATTACAGTAGGAACCTCTTCACCGAGTCATCTTGGTAACAGATTCCCACTGGAAATTGAATAAGGCTCCTCTTCTGTTCACACACAGATTGTGTTTCAGAAGAAGTGAAGTTCATACTTTTTTTTTTCATTAAAGATTCACTATTTACACGATAAATAAGTTCTATTCGATTTTGTCCTTAATAGAATTTCTTGACATCATCTTTGAACACCTCAAAAACGGTCTCTTATTCTCCAAGCCAAAAAGACAAAATAACAAAACAAACAAAAAAAATCTCTATTTTTTCTCTCATCTTGAGGATACACCCACTTTTCATGGGAAATTTTGGCCCTTTGCAGTTTTTCATCTGTGGATCAATCAGTTGTGCTGTGGGAGAACCAAGCACAGATTCACAACTCCCCAGAGTGCGACCAAAAGAACTACCCCGGTGCACTGCTTGGATTAAGCCAGAGATGATATTTGACAGGCGATCACAGACGTATCTGAAGTCCTCATCAGTTCCATAAGTCAATGAGTAGCAGTGCTCGACACAGTGGCCAAGGGGTTACCAAGTGAATAAAGTCCCGCACTGTAGGCACGCTTTTTGGAAAAAAAGGAGATGTCAGGCAATATTCCCAGTACAGCCCATGGGTTCATATGCAGGTCAAAGAGAAGTCAACGTGCTGGTTCAACATGCCCCACTAGGCACTGTTGTTCTCTGTGGTGGAGGGGAGACAGAAGCACATGGCCAGAGCTCTGCCAGCCCAGCAAGATGTTACTCTCCAAATTGTCCAGTGTGATGAAAGTCAAACATTGACACATGTTTCAAATGACTGTTTGGGGCAGTGAGAGTGGTTTGACCTTCAGTAAAGTGGACCTTTTTTAAGAATATGTACAATATCTTGCATTCAAATGTACTTATTTTACCACATAACTCCCCATGATTACTTCTTTAAAGCATAGTGAATCATTCAGCTGGGATATAATCATATACAAAGACCTGCCATTGTTTAAAAGGGCCCCCCGTGTGTGTTTAAGAAATGATTAGAACATGCCACAATATCTCCTCAGGTGTTTCTGTGGTTATTGTTGTTATACCATCACCACAATCATGTATACCAATTGACCTGATGTTGTGAGGACCGGGTCAGATACATCATTGTGGCAGATACCTTTTAAATTTCAGTTTGAATATCTCACTTGTTTGTATCACATGAGTACTTTGCTAATCTGCAAAGACAAGCCCAGTTCATCTGAAACCACCTGGAGATTTGGTTGCAATTGTGAATGTGAGTTGACTGAGGCTAGTTTAGCAGACCAACTGGCATTTTAAGAATACCCTCAGCTAAAGTCGCTTATGTGCATTAAAGGAAAAAAAAAATATAGTAAACTCTTTGGTTTGACATGCACATCAATGGAATTCAGCATGAGATCCCACATTTAAAGGAACAAAATAAAGTCAAACAAAAGGAAAAATTCTATGTAATACTTATCTTGAGAAAATGACTTTCTGAAATAATGATATGGATTTGCTTTTGTTAACAACTAGTGACCAGATATTTTATTAATGACCACAGTAAGAAGCCCATTTCTCTTCACATAATGTCCAGCTTCATCTCTTTTATCTTTTATGGTAATGCTTTCAGTTTTTGTGATCGAGAACTCGTGTTTATTGCACTTTCCCCTTCACGCCTGACTCAGCGAGTGGATTGCTGTTATGCTTGTGAACAGGTGCCCCATGACGTTGTCATCTGATATTGGGAAAGACCAGATTTGGAAACAAAGTAAATTTTTTGTCATATGCTGGATTACCACCATGATTCAGTAGTTGTCTATGAGGTGCTTTGGAAAAATAAATCAAAATAATCTGTAAGGATGTCTCCGCCTCTACTGTATATTAGTGAGACTGTGTGTTTCAGATGCCAAATCCCTCCAGGCAGAATTAGAAAAATTTGTCCTCTAGTTCACATACTCATGTTCTGAAAACAAGGCCCCACTGAAAAACCAGCTCGCCTGCCCCTTCATTTCAAAGTCACGGTGAGTAAGAGGCCCTTGCCCCACTTCTAACAACCACACTGGACTTGCTAGCGTCCAAATTTGAGTGTGCCGGTGCGTTCAGTGGGAGGAAAAGGACCGCTGCTGGGACCTTCAGTCGGTGGTCTAAGGGATGGTGGAGGAGAGCGAGGCCCTGGCACAGGGGCACCTATGCTGGCAGCAGTAGGCACGGCAGGCAGCGCTACTGTCTGTATAGTGCCTCTATCACACGGCCCCAGGTCCTCTAGGCCCTCTAGGCCCTGTGGGGGTCCCTCATAGCCCATGTTGAGCCTCAGGGGTTGATGGGCCTGGCAGTAGTCTACAATAGGCTGTTCATAGCGGTAGAAGGTCAGCGCACCCAGTTGGTGGGGGACCTGTTTAGATGGACAGCATAGAGGAAAAGACAAAGAAGATAAAGGCAGTAGAGAGAAGAGGAAGGAGAAGAGGAAACAAAAGGGGACAGAGAAGAAAAACATTAGAATACAAATTATCAACTGTGTCTTTCAGAAATACCTAAAACAGATTTAATATTTATGTCCCGATACACAGAAATGTTGCTGTTTCTATAATAATCAAAAATAATACCCTGTAAGGTTGATGACTAAAATGATTACACACCAGAATTAAGTCAGTTTGAAATGAAGGCAGTAGTTAAACTACAGAATGCTGGACATAAATACATATACAAAAAGGACACTTTTAAACTTAGATGTTTACCCCAATGTCTGCACAGTTTTTTTATATTAAAAGGATAAATTCACAAAAAAGGTTTTCTACTTTCCCCCCAAATTCTATGAAGGTGGGAGACATTTAATTTGTGTTGTAGACAAATTGTACTTGGAAAGCTAAATAACAACATGTCTAACCAGAAATAGGACAGAAAATGTCCTGTATTTATCCAGAAATAAAAAAGAAATAGTCCATTATAGACCATTTCTTTGGTTGTGTATTTCCAGTTCATGTTGTTATTTTATGATATTGGTGAGACGACCTTTCCAAATAAACAATGATTAATTACTGTATTTTTGGAAAAAACAAAAAACAAAATAACAAGCTCAAGATTTACTGCAGCTACGCCAGCCACAGCTGTTTTCCTTTCAAATGATTATTGCATACTTCCAAATGATGTTTCAATATTCCAATGCAGTTTATTTGTTACCCAACATTTTATTGCGCCTTTGTGAATCCAAGCCTACAGCACAGTTAGTTTGGCAGCTCACTGCTGGCCCTTTGCAATCATCCTCACATGGTGACCACCTGAGCCTCCAGCTACCCAAAAACCATTTGCTGCCCACCAAAAGAAGCCTCTACGACAACTGCTTTTTACAGATGTACGAAACATTTCATGTCGCTGGAGTATTCAACCTGCCCATAACTTGTACTTTAATGCTCACTGTGACTGTCAAAAGAATAAGATGTGCATTTTGCATGTTTAGATAGGCATGCATATATGAATGACACACAAACCACACTGCATAGGACAAAATCACAGATGCTTTTGTGGTACCAGAGCTGGAGCAAATAGGCCTGTGATCTCTCTCCGTGTCACTTGTGTCACAGCCAGGAGCACTCGTCACATCTGGCATTGTGTCTGGTCTTGTGCTCCCTCCCTAAACCTTAAATCAGTGCCAAATAAACAGATGAGACTCTGGTGACACTCTGTCTCCCTAACTTTAAATCACACACTTATTCGCCTCAAAAAGGAGGCCAATTATGAGATTTCTAACAGGCCGTGAAAACAGCAGGGTAAGATGGCAGCTGACCTGGATTAAACACAGCAGCCTGGCAGAAAGACAGATCTGATGATCTGTACACGCAGGCGACAAGAAACACACAACAACAGCAGGAGCGACAGATATGACACTGACACGAAAACATGAATAATACAACCCCTGACTCTTGCAGAGGTGTTGGAAGCAGAGCAAGTGTCACAACTGCACCGTCTTCCGTGCACATCCTTTACATTTTATTTTTAACCTTAACCAATGATGGTAACCAGATCTTGAGACAAGATTTTATCTGGTGCTTGAAAAAATGTCCTTTGTGAGAGAGATGTGTAAAAAAAATTCAATCATATTTGAGAGAACGTAAGAAAAATTAGGACAGGATTTTTTAAAAGAGGACCGACTTTGTAAATGATATGCAGATATATGCTGGTTGGGAAGGGGAATAGTGTGTGTTGGTGAGCATGTGTGCAAATGTGTGTGTGTGTGCAAATAGATTTCAAAGTCAAATGGAAACAGTCTAGGCTAACGCAGCTTGGCAGTTCAGGAATTAC
The DNA here is from genome assembly GCA_029875015.1 of Lepomis gibbosus. NCBI lineage: Eukaryota > Metazoa > Chordata > Actinopteri > Centrarchiformes > Centrarchidae > Lepomis > Lepomis gibbosus. Next base: position 34,981 of record JAPMOB010244149.1, on the reverse strand, counting down.
CCTGAACCACAGGGCTAAGATAAAGCCACTCTGAAAGCATTAACACCAGTTCTGTTTTAGATAAAATAGTGTTATTTGTAGCCTTGAGCTTTACTGTAACACGCTTCCATGACACAGTGCTGCATTACAATTCAGCAATTGCACAAAGTTGTAGTCATGTATTCATACAAAACTGTTGCTGAGAGCATGTGTGCATTGTCTAGTTAATACAGGTAGCAGGACTTGGGAAATTGCCCTTCAGTCCTTCAACACACCCTTTTTTTAAAAACTGGATTTACGCACCTAGAGAACCACCACCTTCCTTCTTTCCATACCTCCTTCCTCCTCAAATGGCCTCCATTAAGTGAGCCTGACTCATTACATTATAGGCACTCAGTGGATTACTCACCTCATTCCCCTTTCAGTTTAAACCCTTCACCAACTCTGATCCCTCCGCCACCACACCGCACCACCACCTCTGCCTCCACCACCTCATCTCCTGTCACACACCCCAGTCTACCTCAGCTCTACTTGAAGCTCCCTGCCCAAGTCCAATGAATTAATTAACCAATATTAAGTCCTAACCATTTCAGTGGGTTCCATCAAATTCTCAGGGCATAAATCTGGGTGTCTTGTATTTCTGCATGTCTGTGAGTGTGTTAGTGGAAGAAGGGAGAAGGGACAGAACGAGACAGAATAAAAGAGAAAATGAATCAGATACAGCAAGATAAGGGGTGCTATACCAGTTTGACATTCCGCCTATAATTTCTAACATTTAGTGCTGCTCTAAAAAGAACATGCAATGTTGAAAGATGCATAAATACCAGACAGCCTGACTTGGCTTGTTGGACAAAGTCATTGACCCAAAACGCTCTTTACGTCAGTTACCATGAACAAAAGGTGCTATTGATATTCACCGGCCATCCATGCAGTTGCAAGGTACAGCTAGCTCATTATGAATGCTATCAGCCTTTCTTTGTGCCTCTCAGCATTAGGAAATTATTAATTCCTCACACTGAATAGTCTGTTGACAGTGGAGACAGCCAAATATGTAAATGGTTAACATCTGGTCAGACTAACAAAAATTCAAAATAGACACTTCAATTTATTTTCCAAATGTTCTAGAAATGTACGTGGTTTGGCTGGAAATGAATGATGTTAAGTTGGGCCTTATCTAACAGGCCAAACGCTGTGGAGTTCCTGCTCTTGTTCCCAAAGTGACAACATCACAGAGCCAACTTTTTTCCACGAATGAAATCTCCTTCCTTTGCTGCCTGGAATATAAATCAATGAATATGAATATTTTACATGAGAAAATTATGATCTGTCAATCATCATTTGCATGAAGCAGGTGGTTTCTGTACACATTTGAGGAGAGAAATTGGCACTGGAGTTATATCATTCTGATCATTCCACATGTGTACACTTGACAACAACACATTAGAACTGATACGTCACTAGATACATTTAGGTTATTCCATGGGCAGCTGTCATTGTGAGCATTAAAAGGTCCCAAATAAACAAGGTCAAAGTTACATTGATTGAACCTATATTGTATATTGTATGCTGCGGCTTCTACCTGTCAGAAGACATTTGCATAAAGAAAAACAACTCTCTCTGCTGCCCATGCTACACCGCTGGATGGCTTTTTTCTTCTTTGGATCTTTGCCACAGGTACCAGCAGTGCTTTAACTGACAATGACTGGCATTCTGCCTCTTCCTGGATCTTTATCTCTGCATGCCTGAACACACAAGGGTGACAAAAGCTTTGAAACAACCTGCCCAAGGAGATTAAGCCAACCAGGCCAGTGTCATCTTTTAAGTATTTTTTAACTGGCTTTTATCTGACAGACTTTTGCTGTTTTTGATATTCTGGTTGTCATTTTCGCATGCTTGATAAGCTGTGCGACATTTTGTTCTAAGTGAAATTTTAAAAGATGCTGTTCAAATAAAGTTGTTATCATAAAGAAGCTATTGTTAGCTACTGTGTGTACCATTGTACACAAACGCTTAGTGTACTTGATAGCCAAAGACTGTAAAAACCAGAGAGAATTGCAAAACATTTTCTTCCTCCATCTGTGGATACTTAGTTTCTGTTACTTCCTCACAAAAGCTCTAATTTGTTAGATGAGTCCCTTTAAAAGCCCCAAATCCCATAAATGCATTTTTACAGTTTTCCAGTGCCCCTCTGAAGTTGTGTTTCTATTTCGCATTCACACTTTTATGAGCAGCTAAGGAGGCAGTAACTGTGCCACAGGCAGACAATGCTAATGCGACCCTGGGCTTTAGGAGCATTATGGTTCAAAAGTCTGCCGCTCTCCCAGCCAAACACTTTGATCCCCTCAAGTCACCATATTGTGGCATACAGAAGCAACAAAGTGAAGAGGAGGTGCAACAGACCCCCACTAAAATGTTGCTTAGGCTGTTATTTTTGTTATTTTCATTTTTGTGAACCTGAATTATGTTGGGAATTGTTAGTTATTGTATAATTTTGAGTGGGAAGTTCTTCTCTCTGTGGATGTCACAGTATTCCCCAAAATACAAGAGATTATTTTGTTTTTCATACATTGTTAAATATTATTGTTGTTATGGCCTGCTATTGTTACGTAATAGTTTTCAGGATTTATATGTTTGACCAGATAGTGTTATTAACAACAAATCAATTTGTAGGCTCACAATCAGTTTTTAAGAATTATTGAATCAAACCATGACTGTGTTACTGGGGAAAAAACAGTTTAATTACTCTTTTCTTTGTCTAGTTCTTACCCCTCAAGTCATCTTTGCAGCAGTCTAGAGATATATTACCATAATTCAATTCATCTATATTTAAAGCAAGCTGTGATGCATATTTGATGTAAAGGTTCAGTGTTTATGCTGGTGAAACTGTTTCAGTATAACCATGTCCCACACTGCTGTGTTGTTGTACAAAGTTGTTAGTGCCACTGAGAACAAATCTCAGCTTCCAGAAAGCTCTGTGTTTTCTGTTTGCCACCCACTACAATATAATTTCCTTGGCCATTGCTCTCTCATCTTCACTTTTACTTGCGCAATTCTGAGGGAAAGTAATGGTAATACTTTTGTTTTTAAATACCATGTTTTACCACACTGTCTCCAATTCAATTTAACTTAATTTAGTTGACACATTTTCCTGTTCTAGGAAGAAGTAGTAGTTGGACGAGTAGTGGAGGTGGTGGTGGTGGTGGGGGTAGTTGTAGTAGCAGCTGTGGTTATGGTGGTAGAAGTAGCAGTAATAGTAGTAATAGTAGGCGTAGTAGTGCTGGTAGTAGCAGTGGTGTACACTGGTTAGTGGTGATGGTGGGGGTGGGGGTGAAGGTGGTAGTAGAACTAATAGTGGATGTGACAGCAGTTGTAATAAAGAAAGTAAGTGATTTTGCAAATTGCAAATGCTCAATTGACTATTCCAACATTTGGACATATAAATGAAAACTGGGATACAGCAATCCAGCATTGTTCAGTGCCTGTGTCAGCAGGCAACACTTCAGTAAAACAGAACAGAACAAATTATCAAACATCTAACACAATTTCATAGTATTAATAGCACATATATAAGATTTAATATGTACATACAGAACGTGTATTAACAGGTCTGCTACATAGAAGGGCCATGCATATACAGACGTCTCTCTCTCACCACTGGTTTGCTATATTTTTAACCATCTTAAACCTACAAATTAACTCTAAAAACGCCACTAATTGAAACGACTGATCCATTTCCAAGTGTGCTCTGAAAACTGTGACTCTGCGTGTGCATGCATGTGCAATACCGTGTGTGTGGTTGTTCGCATGTGTTGTGTGTTTGTGCATGACTGTGCGTCCCCATGTGGGTGAATGTTGTCTTTCAAATGTATGCTGCTCTAGCATGCAGCGGGAGTCTGCACAGATGTTGCTAGGCGGGCGTCAATGACATGGAGCCCACCAGTCAGGTTTTCAACGGAGCAGTGTGCATGGACGTGTCTGAGATGGTGTGAAGCTAAACACCGTCAGTTTGTTTTCAGACAACACATCCCGAGAGGGAGACTTCCCAGCTGCATGTGTAAGTGTGTGTAATAGACTTGTGTGTGTGTGTAGCAGTACACACCTATCTATGTGTTAACATCTGTGGTAATTAACATAATCGAAGGCTGCATGAGAGAATGTATAATACTCTTTTCAAGTTTGTATCCTCTGTCCCTGCATTGTTTTTCTCCACTTAGTCATGGTAAATGTCAAATACATTTTTAAATAAAGCACTTTTGGTAACCAGAAATGCCCCCCAACTGAAAGGAGTCGTTGTGGTTCTCCAGAGACTCCATGCTTACTAAACACCGCCCACTTTCAGGCAATCAGGTCAAGTGCCCTAACGATCTAATCAAATATTTCCTGAAACTATACCTCACCCTCATATTCAATTTCACCTGGAAATATGTGAAATTACAGAAGCTAAACATCCTCTCACTGCTCTTTTACTGTGTCTTTAAGATCAGCTTCCATTGACAGGGATTAAAGAGGCCGCCCAGGACTGTACTAGTCGTAGAGTCATAAAGGGTCAGTTAACTTCAGAGGCAGAATGTACAACCTTGGCATTCCCTCGTAGTGCTGTGTGTGAAAATGAGCCCACATGTCCACATTTTAAACTAATTGATTCTCTAAACAAGCCGTTAGCCTCCCACTAATTCCTTAATGACTGGAGGTCCCTTTATGTGCAGTGATTCTTGATTACAGGTCTCTGGCAAAACACACACACACACACACACACACACACACACACACACAGATAGAAAAATTCACCAACAAATACAAACAGACCTCCACTCAAAAAGCTGGCTTAAAAGAAAGAAAAGTGAGAGAGAAAACTGGCCAAAGACAGAGAAGGAGAGAGCATTGAGGGCCCCTTCACGCACCGATGAGTGCCCACCGTCGGCTCATCGCAACCTCTTCCCACTCCACGGTACATACAGTAAAGGAGCTTCTGCAGACCACAGCAAATGGGCCGTGAAATGTTACTCACTGCTCAACATGCTCTTCAGCCCGGTTTGCTTTCACACACATATCCAGCACAAAACACAATTACAACAACTAATGAAGGCGCGGGCAGAGGATCTGTAGAACAATGGAAATGAGACAGAAAGCTTGCAGTGTTCAGTATGTGCTCACCGTTGCTACAGTTTGTCGCAGACTCTTATTGTCTCACTTCTGTCAGTACAGATTAGTGCTGCAACTAATGATTATGATCACTGTTCTTTGTTTTCTCTCGATCATTCATTTACTTTATAAAATGTCTAAAAACTGTGAAAAAATGTCTTACAGACCAATATGACGTCTGCAAATAGAGGGTTTTTACAATGAGATAAAACAGCAAAAAATTCTTATATTTGAGAAGCTGTAACCAGGAAGAGGCATTCTTCCTTGCTATATCACGACAAGTTCATTATCAGAATTGTAGATACATTTTTTGCCGACTGACTAATCGATTAAATGACTACTTGAATAATCGTTTTAGACAAGGGTGTAATTTCCCTGCAGAAATTTTATTTTTGTATTATAATCCCTCTAAACATTGTCATCTTATTGCAGCGGCCATAATCCAGATGATATTTGATAAAAAAAAGGTAGATACAATCATGTGCCATGAATAATTACAGTGCATTCACAGCAATCACCTTCACAGCAAGCAGGTGACTTGGCTAAATTTTGTGCCCTGAGTTTTATCTCTCAGGTTACATAGAGGCTGCCTGGGTGTTAATACCTGCATATACTACTTAAGGATAAAAAAGTACTTCCCTACCTTATCTGCATGTTTTCAAAGTATAAATTTAAATATTTTATATTTTTACTTAGTTATTTTTCTCCTAAAAAGGTATTTGAGTCAAACACTAATCAAAAATAACACAGAAAAGCACAGGGCTCTTTGTATTAAACATGTCCAATAAATGCAACATTATCTAACATATAGTATATAAGTATCAGATCATGTCTGCATCAAAAGTAATCATGATTTTAGTAGGATTAAAACAAATATTTTATCTATTAGTTGTCATCACCAAAGTGATACAGCGCACTAACACTTTAATTCAAACAAAATTCAAACACAAAACTCATCACTTACATTAAATCTGGGTGGTGTGATATAACTTAACACAGGCACTTTTTGCAGCTAAAACCATCTATATCATTTTATTTTTATGTTATCTATATACATGCAAATGATCAAAGTCAGGGCACGCTGATGTTATTTCATGGCTTAACAAACACATTTCAATTGCATCCAACTCCAATTATACAGTAAATCACCTGCAGCCACTGCAGAGTGTCCAAATGCATATTAAGAAGGCAGAATGACAGGTTGTGTCAAAGGAGACCGATTTGTAGTTTCATTTCTGCCGTCCCATATTGAATTTGAAGTTCCCAAATTTGTTGGCTGGCGATGTCTTGCATTAGGTGCTGCTTCCAGTCGTGGCTACACTGGCAGTGTGTCTGAGTAATGAGCATGACCCAACATAAATGCTGTGTGGCCAACTTGGCTCTACAGTGGGAGCGTCAGTCGCACTTTAATCAGGGATATTGGGGAAGAGTGTGCCTGGGAAGGCAGGCCGAGGCTTTTAAAGACCTGACTAATAAGACATGTCAAAGGGAGCTGGGCAGCAGCCAGAACTGATATGCAGACCTTCTCCCTATCTGCTTCCCATCCTGACTCACCATGCTCCTCCATGGCCTTTTAACAAAGCTAGATAATGACTGATGCAAACAAACAACGCAAAGCATATCAAAGCAGCATGTGGCCTTGATGGTTAATCATTTTCTCCCTTTCTCTCTCGGCTCTTAGATTTTTTTTTTCTCTTATGTTTTAAAAGTTGAGATAAGGTCACTAACTTTTTTAAAGAATTAACGGCAGTTTCAGCTCTCCAAATCAACATGTTTTGTTTCATGTGTTAAATGCCAGTTTGTTATTTCTTGGCAAAATGCCACTCACTCACTCGCTCCTGGGTCTCTGTGCAAGTTCAGTACTGAAACGGCATAAAGGGAGAGGCAGTGCATATATAATTCTGACTGTTATTTAATACATGGCTGTTGTCATATAATACATGACAACAGCCATGTACCCCTTCATTTGAATTAAATCATGGCATTAAATTATACACCTTTTTGAATAAATGATTGTTGATGCTATACTATAGTGTAAAGTGACTGACATGCTTCTGATCTGACCATCAGATACAATAGCTACAACTGATTGTGCCAGTGAAGGGATATCATTTATTATAATGATAACTTATATGCTAAAGGAGTTTATGTCCGTCATGTCAAAAAAAAAAAAATCATATACGGAGTCTACAGTGTAGTATTATAATTCGTGGCTTGTACAATAATATTTTTGTGGTGAGTCACTTTTTTAAAGTAAAATCTTAAGATCTGGCTTTAGATCAGAGACAATGGCAGCAGAATCACAGTCACTAATTTAAATTAAAGCGATAACAACAACTTATTTGCCAGTAATTATGATAGATTGTGGAGTGTTAAATTAATGAGAAGGCGTATGTTTTCATCTGAAAAGTTAATTAGCCATAGGGCTTAAGTAATCGCGGGAAAATCCAGGTCGTTACAGGCAGTCCCTGAGGGGACAGTTTTGCATACTCTCATGGTGGAGCAAATCCCTTAAGAGAAAACCTTTTCACTGAGAAACCTTGACCAGACAGTTCCTTTGAGGCTAGAACATCTCTAGTCTGAATTTCAATAAGAAGCCATGCAAGTGGAACTTAACTCGACGGCACTTAGAAATGTAGTCATCTGGAATTCAGAGAATTTGTTGCAAATAACCTCTTTGATCACCTCACCATTGTTTGTCTGGTTCCTGTTTCAACCCTCTTGAATTACTTTGATACAACAAATTGAATTCCCCACCTAAGACTATAAAGTCCTCTATGTGTATCTATGTTTCTATCTAAAGGATTTACCACTTGGCTTTCAATTTACTGCAGTACAGGTTCACCTAATTTATGTTATTAGAATAGAATCAGTCTTTATTGTATCCCATCAATCATTTACCAACACACTTTACATCTTGTCACCCCCTTCAGTTTTGATCTCCAACTTCTTAAGTCTTACTTTGTGTTGTTGCTGTCTTCTAGTTACTAGCTGCATATTGTAATTGTCATTCTGTATTTCTAGTACCTTGTAATATTTCTAAGTTTCTTGATTATTTATTGTAATTAGAGACCGGCTGCATGTCTGTCTGTCCTAGAAGAGGGATCTACTACTGTGTTACTGTACCTACTGTGTTTCTATTCTTTAAGTTTCTTGAAAGATAAATCGTGTCAGATGCTGAAGACTGTAATGCCTGGGGTCGGATTCACAAAGAGGTTTTAGACTGGTCTCTTTTGTTTTAGGCTAGTCTTAATTTTAATTTTTTTTGCTCATAGATTAGTCTAACTCAAGTGAGACAGTTTGAATTTTTAAACAGCTTCTTAACCTCTTGGAGATACACGGCAGTGATGACACTGTCAGCCACTGTCATTTGCCCAAAGAAAAATCCTGGGGCAGTTATTTTGTATTATGCTGAATGTTTTACTTTGCCAAATGCTCACCTTTTCTAGAGTAAATGGAGCTGAGCACTCATTAAGCCCATAATTCACATTCACTTAGTCAAGATTATCAAGAAAGAGCTTGGTGCAACAGATGAATTAGGAGTCTATGTGAAATCTGACTATTAGTTTGATCTAAGCCATAACTAACCTTGTAAAACTAGCCCCTGGACTTGACTAATGCATAGGCCTGTTATACAATGACATATTATAGGCTGCTACATGAAGGAATACCCAGATTTGGGTAAGACGTCTAGCTGAGGGTTTAATGAGAAGAAAATCCAATATGCTTCCTGTGTGAGTTTACCATGTTCCTCCTCTCGGAATACGCACTGAAAACAGAGCTAACATGTTGCTGTAAGCAGAGACAAGCAAACACTGAATGACAGGACTGATGGCACCATAGTAAACCTTGTGAGATGCCTGTTTAGCAAATGGTAATTAAAACCGCCTGAATCCTAAAATCCCTGATAAATATTTCAGCAGGTGGCTCTTGGTGATTGCTATTGTAATGGAGCAACAATATTCAAATTGCCTTTAGTTAAATTATTGCAGAACCCCAATCCCCCCCACCCCAAACGATCCTCCCACCTACTCTCCCTCACATACACCCACACACAGAGATGGCACTATTTATGGACACAAACATGCATACACACACGTACCACACAGAACCCCCCCCCCCTCCAAACACCCACCCACCCACACACACACACACACAAACAGTGAGTAATGGTATTTTTTTCATGCTCGTACAAACACACTACACACATTCACAGTCACTACTGCCCCCTTTTACAAAAGCAAATAATTGTGCTATATTTAGCATCTTTACAGCTAGTGAATATTTAAATCAATCACCAAGTAACATTGTTTTGATTTGTTTACTAGAGAATAAATATATGTATATATATATATATATATATATATATATAAAGATAGATAGATAGATATGTTGAGTGCAAATAAATGGAGAAATTACATTTTTGGACTGAAGTTAAAAGAGAATAATACTCAATTCACATCAAGAAAATACGTACATCATTCATTCATTGTCTTTTACCCATGCATGCTGTGACAAGCGTCTTCTCCTCCATGACTAGATAATAAGAATAAGCGTGTATGAAAGATGAATAGATGGATGGCTGTCACACCAATGTACAATATGAACAAAGTGTCAGTGGAAAAAATAAGCTCTGCACTGCTGTTGTCAGAGAATGAAAGATCTACTATTGAAACTCAGTTTGGGGGATCGCCCCGCATCCCTTTTTAACATTACAGTTACACTCTTACTTCTAAACCATAAAATGACTCTTGTACCACCTGAGGAGTTTTAGGCAGAGACACTGCAGTATTTCAGAGCACTTCTGTTAACAGATGAGGTTACACAACCAGAATAGGATGGTCCAGGGGGGATCGAAACCTGACAGAATTTCTTAACAGCAAAATGCCCCAGTCTGGTGCACTTTGACCAGCAGTCTGTCCAAGCCTACAGCGATATGTTTCCATGCACTGTCAGGCTAGCTGTCACTGTCTCTTGCCCCACTCCTGTGCCTATGAGATGTTCTCTTACGCCATCTTATTTTTTATTTTTCCCTCGTCTATACTTTCCTCACCATGTCCTTGTCACCTTGTCCTTCCTCTTGTTCAATTGAGGTTGTACAAATGAACAAGAAACACGGTAAAACCTATGAATGCATGTAACGCTTTACAGACTAAGCATGTGGTCGTCATGTCAAACTCATGTGTCTTCTTTAAAACCAATACAATTTTTTTCAAAATTTCTGCCTCTGTCTACGGTGTGCTTTGATTTTCTTGTAAGAAATGGAAATCTAACTTAATAATATGGCTTCTCATTGCATTCCCATGTGCCACCTAATTTATTCATTTTCCCCTGCCTAACTGATTTTGTGATTGCCGAAATTGAATGAATTCACTTATTAAACATAATACACAGGCAGAAAGAGCTCCTGAATCCGCCATCAATAGTTCTTTTGTTTGCAGCGTCAGTGTTCTGTAAATGCAAGGCTAAACTCCCTCCCAAACTCCCTGTAGCTGCTTCAGAGTGCATCCTTCCAATGAAAAGATCTGACTTACCATCCAAAATCCATAGTTTTCATTTCATGTCACTACACTTTAAATTATTATTCAGTTGTTGTTTTTTTTTACATGACTGTTTTATTAAAGGTTTCAAGTAAAAGGTTTATGTAAAAAACTGAAGCTTGTTGAAGGCAAACCACGAAACCCCCAAAACAAATAACACATTGTCTCACACTTTTAAGTTACACTAAGCTTCAAGTTGACAATACTGTAGATGTTTCATCTGGAGGTAAATCGCTGTCATAATTCAATTTTCACAGCTCAAAGACATGTCAGATGACATACCCGACAAGCCTTTCCTCCTGTGACTACTTGACTAATGAGCTGGCGGAGTGCAAACACAACAGACATGTTGTTAAGAGACATCAGATATTGTAGTGACTCAAGTAAACACACTTTCGTAGATGTCATGTCTTTAAAAAAGTATTTTATGCTTGGAAACAATAGCTGGTTGAGCTGTAGCTTGTAGGCATGTTACTGCAATGCTCCCAGCCAAGTCAAGTGTCAGCCCAAACTATCACTCCAGAGTCCATCTGGCTGATAGTAACAGTCAGCTTGCCAGTGCACAAGTGACTGGCTTTTGCTATCTTTGCAAATTTGACAATCAATCGCTCATTCAGCCCAACTGAACAGATATTCAGCCTTTTGTATTTTACATTCTTGAAATAAAGAAATATACTGGATAGTCATATATTTGTGCTTACATTCTCTTGCTTTACATTTCCTCTCCTGACCGACACCCATAACGATTTTGTCCAGTCCTATTTAAAATTACATTTCAATAATTTTCAGAACCCCCAACTAAAAACACAAACCAAGCCCACATAGGCAAGCTCAGTTTGTATCCTGGCATGTACTTCAACAGAATTTAAAGTTGGCAGATGTAAAATAACTGGCCTGCTCTGCCCTGACTACTAAATCAAACATCCCCTACATTCTCGTGCACTGCAAATCTGTGGGAACAACACTCATAATGGATCGTGGATGCTGGGACGTAACAGAAATTTGGGACTAAATAATGAAGACCTTTGGGATCCCTCTTGTCCTTCGATGAGTCAGCTATCTTTCTGCAATGGCATCACAGACAAATTGTTATGTTTATGGATATTAACAAAATACAAAAATTCATTAATACAGCCAGAACTGTCTTAGAGAATGGTCATACTTTACTAGAATACTAATACCTAGCTTCAATTTCTATTGAGATTGTGTCAGACTTTTAAAAGTGTGAATTAGGATGTTCTTGTCAAAAGAGTGCGTTATCTCTCGCAATAAAAAACCCAAACATATTGTGTTTTTCCTTTTTGGGTTGGTGCAGTAGTGTGGAGTGATTTGAGAGTTATTTGGTTTTAGTTTCATGCCCGCTCTTGTTTCTGTCCTAGTTTCAATTCTAGTGCAAGTTAACACAGCAAAACTCTTTGTTTGGGTAATTACACAACATATTTTGTCTATGGGTATTTTTGGGAGTCTGACTAAAATGTTATCATCATTTTTGCTATCATTATTTCCCTCTTTACTCCTTATATTTATAGGCTTTTAGCATAGTCACTACATGGCATAGTTAGGCATGCCATATATTGAGATAAGAGATATGTGTTTTGCATTCAGAGTTGAGTAGGGCTAATCAGATATTCTATAAATTGTGATGTGAGTGGTGTTATAGTGTTCTTGTTTTGTTTCAGTGAAAAATGATTGATTGATTCAGAATGATAACAGGTGCTATCTGGCTGAATCTGTAAGCAATTGTTGAGCTTGCTTGCTTAAAAGGTAAGGGGCATGTGATTAGAGGACAGATGACAGGATGGTGACAACATGAAATAAAATGTTTAATTATAAAAAGCGGCATTATGAAATAACAACTGACGACACTAGATAAAAGTGTTATTGGGGAAAATGCCATTATGGAATAAAAAAGAGACTTTAGAAAAAAGGTATTTCTATTATGCTATTATGAAAATTAATTCTGAAATAAAATTTCATAATAATGATCTGAGTTTTAATAAATTCTTATATTATTTCATATTCTGACCCTTCCTCTTTCCATATTTCCCCCTTATTTATATTTAAGATGAATCTGTTTTGAGTTTCTGGCACTACAGTTCCAATCATACACCACTGAAAGTCGTGATGTTTGCCACTACCAGTTCCTGTTTGTATTGTAATGTAGAGACAACAAATTACAGAAGATACAGAAGAATATCCATCTATTATAAGACATGATCTGAGGTATCTTTTTTGCATGATCTTTTAATATGATCCACCGGTGTTTTATCCTTGTTAGGCATAAAGCAGTTCTGCCGATTTGAGGATGCATGTGATGCTCCAGTTTTACGGAGTACTGACATGAAATGCGTTAATTGGGTGCAAAGAGTCAACACGACAATGTATCTTGCAGTGGTAGCATGCTATCATGGATTAATCACTGATATAAATGTAATACAGATTGAAGTAAAACACGGAAATACAGTAAGAAATTATAATGGTCTAGTCTGTGATGTGAAACTCCAAAGACGAATCTGCCATGAAAAATATCAACCGGATACAATGTACCATCAGGGAGATTTATCTTTATATTTGATTCAGCTCCTTATCAAATGCCAAATCCTTGGATGTATTTGATGTGTAGAACACCGATGTACATGACATGCAGACTACTCATTAAGTTGCAAGAGTCTTATCACATCTAAAAGCTTTAAAATGCTGCACATTGTACTATACGGAGAACAAAAAAAGAAACTAATCAAAAGATTCAAGACACTTTCTTCAGCCCCACTGATGTGTAACATGGAGCCATTCCTTCACTTCCTGTGTGTTAGTGTAGACATGAAAGTGGCCTGATAGCTTTTGCCTTTTTACTGCATTTCTCCCAGAGTAATTGCAGTTCCTTCCTTACTTTTAAAGCCCTGTCAGTCTGCCTGAGCTAAATGACAGCCTAGTGGTAACCGAATTACAGGGAGGAGAGGGAGCCAAGAATCACCTTCCTCTGACTTGCTTGCTAAGTGGCCTGATTGCGTGGTCATGTCCTGGGCATTACGATGGCCGTTTCCATGGCAATCTCTCAAGACACATATGAAAAAGTTCTTGCAAGTATCTGATGCAAAGTCAATGAGTTCAATGAGCGCTCTACATTTTAGTTCCCTGCCATCACAGAAACAATGGATTATTTGCAAAGCTGTAGAAATTACCACAGTGTCACACACTACACACAAACATGGAATAGCAACTACCACTTATTACTTTTTTTTTTAATTTACTAATGACAATGAGGCTCGAAGCAGCATATTCTTGCAAAAAAACAATGATAGAAGTGATATGTTCATGTTGAGTGTCTTGGAAAAATATGCAAAATTGTTAAGAGGGTTTTCACTGCCATCTTACTGCCATGATTTGTCTCATTTGTGGCTGTGAAATGCTGTTTGAAATCACAGAATGTGGCACCCCGGAGTAGCTGTCATTATTACTCTGTTTATGCATAGCAAGTCGTTTAAATGTTCAAATTTCTCTGCGGCGTGCTTCTACAGTTAGGGTTTTCTGAATTTAGTCTGAGACATCAGGTTTTCATATTTGCAAAATGACTGGGCTTTGTGTTTTGCTCAGAGATGCAGTTCAGACAAGAGCCACTACATTCAGCAGTAGGCTGTTAAACCCACAGGCATTAGAACTAAATTTGAAGCTGTCTGATCATGGTAACACAATGTTCCTTAAGGCTTGTTGTTAAAAATGAAGGACAGGGATAACCATCATACTTATTGAACACTACAGTGGAAGCAGTTCAATTACATTTGTTGGTTGCAATGTTATGTATGTAGTGAGGCTTAAATGCAAAATAATAAATGTACTACACCGAAAATTCAATAAAATAAAATTATGCGATAAATGTAAAGAATTCTGTATTTCCTCCAAAACAAAAATGCCTATAAAATAGTATTTAAGTCACCAGGCAATATTTAAAACAATTAAATGCGTATGAAAGAATTACCAATTTAATATATTCAACAACTGGTGGAACCCTGGGCACACACTGAAGAACTGATTGTCAACAAAACCATTTAAAAAAAGTAAATTAAACTTGTAAAAGCATTAAATGGTAGTGCAGGTTTTTCCACATGGTTCTAGCTGTGGTCAGGGATGTATCTTATCCTATCAGCAGAGTACCACATGACTGCCCGGCTTCCAATATTCAATGAAAGAAAAACACCAGTCAAATGTATTGGCAGCCTAACTATAGCCTAACTCACCAGATGTTTGACTCTAGATAATTCCACCATTGGTTCCAGCAGGTTTTGGCTGGCTTCCTCTCCGTCTGCTCCGCACTGGGTGTTAACATTTTCAAAGTCCCCCTACAATCTGCAACAACAACAAAGCTAGCAGCACATCTAGCAGCAGAATACTAGCAAGTTTTGGAAAACTGAAGCCAACAGTTTGATTTGACACTCACAGCCTATGCTTTTCAAACAATTATTAGCTTAACTACAGTAGAAGGACAGTTTGCTGGCCTGTTTGCTAGTTCTTTAAATTTCCTTCTGACACAGTAGTATTTGGAAGGAGTGATTAGATTTTTTTTTCTCTAAATTGAAAACAGGTTCTGCCAGGTCATTACTCAGTCCTGGTATAACTTAATTTAAATGATGATAACGGACTGACTAACTTTAATTCTAATGAGTTTTATTTATATAGTATTTTTTTAAACCAAGTTACTAAGTGCTTTACAGAGACATATCAAGATAAAAACATCTAAAGACTAGAAGCAAATAAAAAACAGCTCATAAAATAGGAATGAATCACAATGACTTCAAGGAATATAACCAATTCTAAATAAAAGACTAAAACACAGTTGATCATTTGCAAAAGCAACAAAAGCCTAATTTCATGGATATCCACTGAGACATTTCACTCAAAAGGTGATTCATTCTCTGAGGACCATGAATGTCCATACCAACTTTCCAGTTAATCCATTCACAATAATTGTTGAGATATTTCAGCGTGGACTAAAGTGGGGTTACACGATGTTACTATCAATTCTGTAATGCATCATTGCTACCTAAATGAAAACTGAATGTACCCTCTGGCACATAGATGTCTCAGCATCATGGATATGGTCTACTAATAACATCGATCTACGTGGTTCAAGCATTAAATTTAAGGGCAGTATTTCTGGCCATGCAATAACCTGCATCAAAATTCAGAGGCCTTCCCTCTCCTGATGCATAATGGAAGATCTTACTGTTTCTTTGTGTGTGTCAAAGTTCAATTCTCAAGCTGAAATGTTGCACAGAGGTTAGTTTTCCTGAGGAAGATTAAGGATAAAATTGTAACAGCACCTGCCATGTGTTTTGTCTACTTAACAACACTAGTGTGTGATGCTATTTTACAAGGCTTTTTTTTGTTTAATAAAGTACAAAACAAAATACAAATACAAAAATACAAAAACAAAAAAACAAATAGACAACTGAGCCAAATATATGCCACAAAACATCTCAGTTTAACCATTTTCAGGTGGTTATAATGAGACGGAGTTACCCAGTCACTGCGCTCTGATTTTCTGCTGCATTTTGTTCCTACTCTTTGAAAGACAGCTACCATATCACTGAGCTTTGATGTGTCTTCATGAAATCCTGAACTACATTTTAGTGTCATACTGTCATGCCACCCATCGGTCCCTTATGCTCTAACATCTCAGCAGTCATATTCCCCCGCCCTCCAAATTTTACTTCCCTGTCACTTCCATAACCTGTATTTATACACAAACCCTTTGAGCAACTCTTGTTGACTGTTATACACCTTAAAATGATGTGGGTTTCCATCTGTGTTTTATTGTGTAGCAGATATTTTACGAGCAAAATTATATTAGAAAACCAAGAAAAGTGGAGATTAGACAAGCATGCCAAAAGCAACATAATTTAAATTCAAAGAAAAGTGGATCATTTTCTTAAAGACTTTAAAGTATCTCTAGTAATTCTCCATTTTGGTCATGTTTTCCACTTAAGTGATGGCTAAATAGGCTATGTCATTTGTGGGTTAATGGAAGCTTCCCTGTATGCCCCGAAACATCACAATATTTACTAAAAATGTTGCAAGGCAGTCTTGCAAACTCCTTCTAATATCAGAATTGTAACATGTTTTGAGATACAGTAAACCTACAATTTCAGTGATGCTTCATTTAGCGCGTGAAGGCATCTGGGAATATTTAAAAAAAAGAGGAGGCCAAAAATAACATGCAGAATAGCGCAATATAAATGAGAATGAAAATGATGAGACAAAAAAAATTGAAAGAGGTACAATAAAGACAAATTGGGAAATGTATAAAGAGGGAGGGAATACAGAGAGAAGGAGAAAGGAGAGAAAACGAGAGGACACATGGGAATACAGTCATGTGCTTACTGAGCCGTAACGCTCATGGCTGGGCTGTGGCACTCATTATTGATGTAGTAGAAAATTTGCGCCGACAGGAAACGAAGCTGCCAGCTGTCCCCCCCATTATGACATTATCTCAGAAGGATGGCCGACAGCGGCAGTGTATCCTATCACCCGAGCCACCCCCTGGCATGTCCAGAGGAGAGCTTTGTCCCACAGTGGACACGCACACTTGCACATGTATACACACAAGCAGGGGCCACAAAATGGAAAATCACGTAGATGTTCATTCACAGATGGACACATCACACACACACACACACTCCTACACACAGACACATACACACTGGCCTTCTAACAGTATTATGTTCCAACACGGTCCGCCAAGCAAACAATACATTTTGAATTAGAACAAATTGCTCTGTAATGTGGGATGTGACATGGAGACAAGCAAAATACCGTTATTAAAATAGTGAGCTGAAGAAAGCGGAACTGGACATGAGGCACACAGCAAATTTGCCAAGTCTAAAGTGCCTAGTCTATGATATTCCTCCAGTGTTCAATAGATATTGACTGTGAATTCCATGGTTGCAGCATTGTGCAAACACATGAGAGAAAAGTGCACAGTAAGAGAGTCTGGGCATATAGGACTGGTTCACCCTGTGTACAAAGTTGAGTTTGGTGTGGAAGATCTTGACTGTCCCATGCAGAGCCCTGACCTCAACCACATCAAACATCATTGGGAGACAGACTGCAAGGATAATTGCCTACACATTGTGTCTGACATTGACACCAGCAACAGTTTTTCGCATCCCATCTCCTACCAGTCCACAACCAACAGTCAAGGGAGGTTTCTTTCATTATGACCGCGATATTTCCCTAATCCTAAAGCAGTTTAAGTTACAGAGACTTAACCAAATTTTAACCATGTATGTGGATTGTTTTAGAAGACACCAACAAACAATCTATTTCACTGTTTAGGTATGAGGGCTTGTTAAATAAAAGTAGACTCAACATGAAGAAGGCAGCAAATTTGCTATAGCATATCTAAGATTCTTGGTCGATAATGCACCTCCAGTGTTCACAGGATAATGACAATGGATTCCATGGTTGCAGCACTGTGGAAATATGAAAGAGAAAAGGGCAAAGTGAGAGAGAATAAGCATGGCATTCAGGCATAAAGTTTAAGCCATGTGAAGGCTACCAAACAACCTCTTGCTCACTGAAAATATGCTGCCACAATGTTCAACAGATAAAGCACAAGCCAAGTAACAATTTAACATGAACAGTCTGTCAAGGTGAGAGGGGGTTATAAGAAGTAGGTTCACATACATTTGAATACTATACATTGAATATATCAGCCTATGAAGGAATGATATGCACATAATAACACCACCTTGGATGGAGGGACCGCATACCATTTGTATCTTCCTGCCACCTTATGTTTTATGCACATACTAATGAGCTTCCTCGTACCGAGACAGTGCAGATGATGTGTCTGTTTATGGGCCAGCCTCATTAAAACAGAAAGAGAATGGACTTTTCTGGTAATGCCTTGGCAGCCTCTGTTACATGCCTGTATATCCTTATAGGTATAGCTGACATCCTGCCGAGGAGCCACCCAAAAATGCAGACAGAAATAGATTTGAACTCTGCCCGGCAACCAGCCGGCATTGCAGATCCTTGCACCAAGTGTGTGCCACGCTAGCGGGCAGACCCCCTCGGGGCCAGGAGACGCCACCAAGCAGGACAGATGGAACAGGATGGATGTGAATGAGACCGCCTCCGCACCAGCTTTCCACTTGAACTCTGCAAGTGTCACAAAGATTAATGATTTTTCAGGATTATTCTTGACTTTTCTCCTGTGCAATAAGGCCAGGAAGGCTCACATTGAATTTAATTGAAATCATGAGGAGAAAAAAAAACATCTCCTGTAAAAAACAATAAAATAAGAAAATGGGCACAACAGCTTCTTTTTTTTACTCCACTGCATTCTTTTTGTAGCTTTGACTGCCACTGAGTCATCACCTAGGGAGATGGGGAAGCATTTTTTGTAATTAACATTTCTCGCCACATCTACATAGTTATGTAGTGACTTGTCAAAATATCTTCACTGCACTGCCCAGTGAGACCTGAGAGTTGTGCTCTTAAGTGCAAAATCTCGTCATCACTGAAGAAGTGAAAGTTGTCGCTGACCTCTGTAGTGTTAACCCCTCCGGAACCACACAAGACTGTTTGCCTGGCTTATACCACAGGAAATACAGAGACAAACACTATACAAGCAGTATTCCAACCATAAAAAGCCTGCAGGATGTTAGAGAAAAGTTCACAAAAGTTTGGGATTTTTTGTAACTTTTACTAGCCTCAGTTTTTTCTACTTTCTGAAGAAAATGCCAAATCATCTTCAAAGTCCATCTTTCACATCCTGTGTCACTTTTGAACAAGCTAAATACATTAATGAATTGAACTTACTTTCTTAATTAATAGGCGTCTGAGGTTATTTTATTATGTGTTATGAACTATTTAAAAATGTTGTAAAGGCCCAAATCTGGAATTAGTGACACTCAAGTAACTGAGAAATATTCAGCCACAGTCTGACCAGGTCTGTTGTCTTCTTTTTTGATTAACTGTCATCATCATGTGGAAAAATCAAGACCAGTGTAGGCATAAATATACTTTTATGAGAGCACCCATCTGTGATTTCAAAATCAATTGTTTCTCAGATTGCATATGCAGCGTCTTTGTCTTTTGAGTGGCAAGTGCTATATCAATTTTAGTACTGCTAAATCTTGTCTTTTTAACTTTTCAACCATGATGGCACGATGTGTCCATGGATGGCAATGTCGTTCTGTCTGTTGATTGACCATTTTGGTCCAGACTAAAATATCTCAACAATTAGTGGATGTCACCCTCAGAATGATTTGTAATTGTAATTGAATTGTCAGGGAATGGATGCCTTAACTTTTCATTTAGTGCTATCATCAGGTCAAGATTTCACTTTGTTTATGGCCATGCAATGTAATATATTTCAGTTTATTTCTGTTTACCATTTTATAATTTGTGTGTATATTGTCTGCTTTGTAGAAGAAATAAACTACAAACTGCTTTTAATTTTACAACCATGATGTTTACATTATACCTTGTACTGTGCACCTTGAATACACGTAAAACTAAAGACACTGCCATCAGCCTCAGCTGTGCTTTGCATTTAATTGTGAGCATGCTAACATGCCAAACTAAGATGGTGAACACGGCAAAAAAATTACCTTCTAAACATGAGCATCAGCAAACAGCATGAGCATGTTAGAATACAAAGCTTTGCAGAGCGGCTTACATGGCAATAGAATCTTCTAGTTCCAAGGTATTTCACTCTATAAGAATAACAATGTGGGTGTTCTTTACTGCATGGCGTATCTGAGGTGGCAGTGGTCTATAAATTCTTACTACATGTCTTTAACCTTTTCTCCTCTTTGATCCTGTAAATTACATGTGCAGTTTTCTTGGTTCTCTCCTCACATCTCTTTAAGCATATTAACTGCTTTGTTTGGCACGAAATACATCAATGTGTTGCATGTGCACTGCATGCCAAGCACGTTTCACTTGGCTTAAAGTGTTCTTTTAGAGTGTACACATGAATAAGGCAATTAGACCTGCAGCAGCCAAATATGTGTTTTACCCCAAGTAACCTATTGGGTTAATTTTAATATTTTCCAGTTTTTCAGGATCGCATTGGGTAAGACGATGGCTCCATTTTCCAGGAAAAAAACAAACAAACTTAGAGCAACAAAAATAGACCATTACAGCAAATTTAGGTGCCTCATCTTGCCATTGGATTTTCTTGTTACTTTGCTTGCTTGAGGTAAATGCCACATTACATGTAGCCTACTGCAGATGCGTGTAATGGAAATGGTCTGGGTCACATGTTTGTTCAGCAAATAGGTAATGCAATGTGCTCTTTCAGGCACTCACATGAGTATTTACAGCTTGCCTCTAATGGGATCTTGCCACAAAAAAAGGGAGCCAACGGATCAGTGTGGCTTTGAGCTCTTTTGTAAAAAGAAACCCCGTCTCATTTTTTACCATTCTGCTGTCTGGGGAGTTTCACATGGACTGTTTTTGACTCTCTTTCACCTCAGCGTTGCACAAGAGTGCATTCTGGAGGTCCAATGAATAAAAATGCTATGTCAACTTGGAAAGAAGAAAGAAAATCTCCACTCAGAGCTGTCAGTGATTTTTCCTTCTTGCCTTTACCATGGAAAGCTAGTAAAAAGTTCACCTTCCTCACATAAATTGGCTGGGAGATTTATTTCTCCCCTGACATTCTCTCTGGAGATGCCACCGGGAACCTGGGCATCTGCTCTTTGGAGAGAGATGACAGGGCTATTGTTAGGGGCGGCAGTAGTGGAAAGCTATTCTCTTGCCTCATCCCCTCTGTCCCTTTTCTATTTCGTTCTCTCCCTGATACTTTCTTTCTCCTTATGAAGCCTTTCAAAAAGCGATGACAGCCACTTAAAAGGCAAAGGCCAAGGCTCACATCTGTCTTTTTCACCTTATTAATTTCAATATCATTCCGCTTTATCATATTCAAAATCTCATGGGACAATCCAGGCAAATCATTGGTGTCAGGTAAGAATGTGCATTATGATGGCTAGCAAGTGTGACACTCCCTGGGGGTTTAAAAAATATTCTGAAAAGTAATTATCTCGCTCTGTCTCTCACTATCCTCCTTTTTTCTGATCTCTAAGAAAAGTGATATATGGATGAAATATGAAAGGAAAAAATGAGTATATTTAACTATCACTCTATTATGGTTATAGTTTCAGAATGCAGAGAGATAAGTGCCAGGGATTCACTCTAAGCCGCTCATGCAATGATATTGTATTCAGGAATCTGGCCTACTGGGTCAATTTACGACGGCTGCTCCTCCAAGGCAGCAGAGGCCTCTGGGAAGGCGATGTGGGTGTCAAGGCAACTGGGACTCACATGCAGACATCACTGGGGCCAGATTAGGGGAGTATGACAGGGCAGACTCCTAATCCATCATCTGGGAGATTACAGGAACATGACACAGCGCACCACCAAATCCCTTTAATCATCCAAATGTCCCATTCTCAGCCAATGGTGCTGTTGGAAGAACAATAAGGGCTCGGGGGAGAGGAGCTGTCGCAGAATATTTTCTCCCCAGGCCTTGCTGGTTTGCCTCATGACACTCACAAGCAGCTTAGGTTTCAGTAATATGGAAGAGCTACTCTGGATGGGGCCAAGTCAATTAAGCCAGAACAGTGTTTTATAAGAAGGGATGTTAAAGAGACAGGGCATATGAGGATGAGCAGACGATGCTTGTCTTTGATGTCCCTTGGGTTCTTACAAATCCTTCTGTGGCATAGTTGCAAGAAAGGGCAATTAGTCTGATGAAGCGGGTGTGTCATCTGAGTCAATCTTATTACACCCTGAGAAAACAGACTGTCTCAATCATTTTCCTTCAAAAAAAGGATAAGGTTTGTGTGTTACTTCAAAGTAGGGGAATGTCTTCCACATAATAAAAAGGGAAAACAAAAGCCAAAACTGAGACAAAGGCAAAGAGGTTCAAGAGGTTTAAAACAAGTTTTCAAACATAGACAATAAAATACTGTAAGTAGTTTGTCAATGTGCACCAAAATGAAGCTGTGCATTGTGCTATGAGTTTTGGAAACTAAAACTGTAAACTTTTTCTAATTTTGCCATCATGAAGAATCATTCAGATATTATTTAATTGCTTATAACTAATGCAACAAAGGGTTCAGGAAAAAACTAAACTTTGTATAATCACTTTGAGCAAAAACAAGAACCTGATTGGAGATCAATTCAAAGGAGAGCTATGAGCTGGGACGAATTGTGTTCATATATTGCTAATTTTTATTGGCAAATGCGTAGTTGCTGTCTGGATCATGTTTTGTGGCAATGCTTTTAAAGAGCAAAGAGTTCATAGGCAGGTGGTTCAGCAAGTCCAGCATGTTTTAAAGTTGAGGCAACAAAAGTACTCTGGCTAAGGTTTGGGAAGTTAACATGTCATGTTTTGTTATAGTAACTGTCAACTTCATTGTTGACTTATTCTTAAATAAGACCACTATATTTCCCTTACCATAACTAAGTGCTGCGTGCCTAAATATAACCATAAACATTTTTATCAGCCTTTAGTTGCTAGGAGCATACAGTAATGACATGCATTGTCAGTGAAAAGATTTGCAGGTACGTTAGCATCAACATTTTGCAACTAACTTAAATTGGTTGATTTTAAAAATTAAACAAGGCAGCATTACATTTCCTTCAAGATGCATTTGCTGTCGTAAACTAGCGTGTGGTTAGTATAAATGTAATTTCTAAGGGAAAGGGTTAGTGGGTAGACATAGTGTAGACTCCCTGACTGGGGAGATGTTGTGTTCTAAGAACTTCTTTCTTCTTTTTCTTTTATATCTGCTAAGCGAAACTGGGTCCCAGTACCATTGCTGGAGGGAGTGCAAATTAGCACTGGACCATGACCATACACCCACTGGCCTTGTCCATACATTCAAGCCTGTCTGGAAGAATGTTTAATTGTAAAGATAACTGACTGAAATTCACTTTCCACTTTCGTTATTTTGGATTTTTATGTAAAAGTGATCTTTAAAAGTTCTTTTTGACTGCAAGCTAAAAAACTATTACAAAATGGTTGCTCTGGAGAACCCCCCCTGCAACAGGAATTTTCATAGACACTAACTACGCTCAATGGAAAAGATGACTTATACCCTCTAGCTACAGGAAGAAAGTGGTAATAAATACTGAATGAAATGGAATCCTTGCAACTTTCATGGAAACATTATACACTGTATAAACATTATACACTGTATAATGTTTATCATCATATCATTATTTCATTCATTATTTACTCATGTATGTACCATGCAGTGGTGAATGTAGTTAAATTCATGAGAAATTAATTAAACCTTTGTGTGTGTCAGTGCCAAGTGATCAGCCTGCCCTAGATCTCTTTGTTCTTTGTTTGTTAAAGTTCCATTATTAGCACAAAACACCTGAACGGCATGCTCTTTCCTGAACATTTGATTGCTGTCGCTTCTGTAGATCTTCCTCGCTCTTGCGCGCACACTTCTCTTTCACATCCATGCTCTCTGTATGAATCACATACCTCTAGAAGTGTATCTACTTAATAACTGTAATTTTTTTTTGTTCACTTCAGGTGAGTGTTGTTATTATAAGCCTCTAATTTTCCAATATTCTGAATAAGGTAACAATATCTATAGCTTTTCATACTTTATTTAATGCACAACTTGCCCAATAATGAACTCCATGCACAGTCTGTCATATTCCAAGCTTATCTCTAATTCTACACCCACAATCCACTCAGCTCTGCTACGAATGGTATGACTCATGCATTTGAGAAACTGTGAGGTACTGAACATGTCATAAGGTTAGCCAAATTACCAGCTAATGTTTGAATATCATTACCCGCACAGATGTGGTAACATGAATTTGGGCTTTTTTCAGTCAGTTACTTTACTTGGAAACTCTAGCTGTACCTGAAGAAGAATACTAAAATTAGCCTGTACTGTAGCCTGAAACAGGAATAAACCATTAATGATGGCTGATACCTGACTCAACACACAGCTTTACAAAGATAGTTTAAAATTCTATGCTAAAAGGAGCAATAACCATGAGAGTTAACCACTGATCAGCCTGTCGAATAATAATAAACACAACTTTCATCAAAACATAAAGTTTGATACACGGCCTAATACACCATATGGTTTTTGTCTGTATGAAACTTAATTTTGCAAATTATATATTCCTGTGTACCCTGTTTGTACAACCAAATTAAAATTAATTAAAAAAAATAAAAATCCTTAGAATTTTTAGGTTAAGTACAATCTCATGAACATTTCTGTATTTCACTACTCATGTTGGGGTTGGGACAATTATTCACTCTGAAAACCACATAGGCAACTTCACAACACAAAAGCTACAGCAGCAGGCACTCAAACCAGTTTGGACAAGCTAAAAAAAAACCTTCATGAATGGCTTGACACTTCTACACTGTAGGAAAATTTACCTGAGTGATGGAAGAAAACTTGGTCTGAAGCAAATGTCTGATGAAAAATATGTTGCGTGGAAAAGAGAAAAGACAATGTTCTGAAACAGCAGTTTGTATTTCATTTTGTAAGAATGATTCTTTAGTTCAAAGATGACCCCCCCAACAAAACTTTTCATCAAGTTTTCATTACCTGATGAAATCAATTTTGTGTCAAAGCTGTGCTTAAAATATGAAATAAAAGCTTTAACTCTTGAAAGCATCCATGTATGGTATTGTTTTCCACATTAGAATTATTCATCTTCATTGCTCAGCAACTGAATGTGTGCATACTTTTCTACAAATAGATCAGCCATAAAACGTCTTAACTGATTAACAATTTTCCACCTGAGTTTTTAATTGAATTTGTTTTAACAGGCCTTTTATAACAGTTGCCAGAGGTAATTTAGTCGGCACTGGTGACAAATCATGCTTCTGTCAACTTTTCCAAAAACTCATCCACCTTAAAATAAATGCTTCAAGGAACTCTACATCCACTGCTTTGAACACATTCAGCTGAGTCACCGCGTGTGACAGGCTAAATTTGATGCTTTAAAGTCATATTGACAGTGCAAATTACTTCAAAGACATCCTAAAAATTCAATAGCTCTGTATAAATCTTTAACCGAGATGAAAAGAAAATCTAAGACCGAAAAGTTCCAGAAAAATATAAGTATAGTTTTTTATTGATTATTTATGCGACTAAAACCATTACATTTTGCTTTAAACATCTCTACTATAATCTACTCCAAATTTGTAAGTGATTATGCTCTTTAAAACTATGTTACACCTGCTAAAAATTTTTTTTTCATTGGCTTTCAATGTCAGTGTAACAATCTTTTTGGTCACATCCCAAAACAATTCCCATTTTGCTTTTCTATTTTGTCGTGTCTATAGAAAGATAACTTTCAGCTGTGAAGCCAGAAGCCCACTGTAAGAGTCAGTTTTTTGTTTTCAAACACAGCAAGTGTTTTGGTGTCCAGCAGCGAGTCAAACTGCCTTGATGTGTTTTCTTTGAACTGTCTGCTGAGACCAACATCTAGAAGCTGTAGTGCCAAAGGAAAAATATCCAGTACTGCATACATTATTTCCCAGGAGGATGATTCTCTAAGCTGTATAATTACCCAAATCACATATCCATGTTATTTTGCCTTATTTTTGTTGTTGTTGTTGTTGTTCTTGTTTTTTTGTAATTTTGAGTCACATAGTTTATAATTGGCTTATAACCTGAGGCGGCTAGACAGATCAGCTTTTGGAGGTTTCGTTGCTCTATTTGAACATGCATGACAGATTATTGGAATAAAAAAAACTAAACTGTTGAGATTGTAGTGAAAAACTCTATGCCTGCGCCTTGTCATTTTAACTTCACATCTCTCACATGTGGTGTGCCACAGCTGTGCCAAATGAAGTGTGTTCAAAGGTAATTTTAGTTTATTCAAACTTACAGCTTATTATAATACATTTGGCTGTCTGTATTACCAGTTATGATTATACTGTGCTTACCAAAGTAATTGTTAAGATCAGGGAACACAGTGTCTATCTTGGTGTGGAAACCTGCATGAAATACATTTGGCCAGTCTGTTTGTCTTTGATATACAGCATCATACTAGATTTTTAAAAAAGTTATTTGTTGCTGCCATTTGTAGCCAACAACAAAAAAAATGTAATAAAATTTTGTTGACTTGAGTAGATCAGAACAGAGCAGAACTGAAACGAGATTAAATTTGCGTTGGTCTTCAAGCATAAAATGCTGCTGCAGTTAGTGAGGAAGAACAAAGTGCAGGCAGTGAAGCACCCTGACCTGTTGACAGAGCTGTGCATGTGTGGCACCAAATAGCAGCTGGGTCTTTCTGCCTTGTTTAGGGCAGCTGGGGCAGATGAGATTCAAGCTAAAGCACATTCCCCTTACTAATCATCGCCATTTCTCTCTCCTCTCCACTTGCTGTTTGTGCAAGACAATGTGGTTATGTAGGCGCATGTGAGAGTGTGGGTGTGTGAGAGAGAGAGACAGAGAGGGAAGAGAGAGAGAATGAGAAAGAAGGAGAGAGCGTGAAAGCAAGCAAAGAGTGAAAGATATAGAAAGATACAGAGATCCACATGCCTTCTCCTCATGGTAGGATTTTGAGACAGGTGTACATGCCTGCACATGTCTAATATAAAAAAAAACAAACAAAAGAAAAAAAACAGGAACCGCTACATAGTAGAGGAATGACGATTAAGCAACACCTAAATATGGTATATATAATACGTGTCATGTATGTATTAGTGGTCCGGTGGGGGTTAATCAATGGACAATGGCGTGTGTGGGCCCTGCAGTGCCATGTGACAGGGGACAATCTCCACACCTGTGCACTCATCTGCTCCGCCGTGGGAGGACTGATATTAAGTCATTACTGCAGGCGCTGCCAACACACTCCGACTGCGCACATGACTACCAGGGTGAGTGTGCTGCCATTGGATCATGCAGGCTGCCTTTTTTCATTAGCCCAGCCTCCTGAGTGAACAATAAAGTAAACAAAAACTGCTGTCGTGATGCACTTATGAGGCGCAGTAGCCCTTTGGTAGTGGAATAATCAAAGAAAGGATATAGGATTCTATATTATCCCCATCTTTATTTATTTCTTGATTTCTTATATTTTTCCTCCCTTTTCAAACAGCACCATATTACAAAAATTTGATTTTGACTGACTGACTCACCTTACAACCAGATGTAATCAGGATCTAGTGAGACTTAATGTTGCTAAGGGTAATCGTTATCTGCTGAGCTATGAGAACAGCACATGGCATCCAACATAGCAGCTAAGGCACCCACTTGGTATCAAAAAAGAAAAAAAGAAAACATCCTTCTTCGGACTGCACTTGGAGGCATACTCCCCCTCTGCAACAAACACTGTAACACAGTAAGTACCATGTACTGCCCTAAGGCGAAAGATTTCAAGGATCATGATGACACCATGATGCCATTCCTATTCTCTCGCAGATAAAACATTAGACCATGTGCCGTGGAAAAAGCAAACATTTTTCACTAAAGCACAACTGAAAGAAATAACTTAAAATGCTCCACACCAGTAAAAGATCCTGGAATATTTAAATTTTTTGAATGGAGCAAGTGAGCCAGTTTTGTGAGCAATAGCAGGACAAATGACATTTATAACAGGGCTTTACAAGCAAGCGTACAGACAGACGTCCGTACCCACACTCAAAGTGATGAAATGCATCTGCTATTGGCCCATCCTCCCATCAGAGAGGTGTACCTAGAGTTTACAATAATTGTGTTTCCTGTTTTCAAGAATCAACCTCCGGCCATTCTGTTGGTTTATTCATGAGGCGGATGGGGGGTTGGGGGAGGAATGAAAGAAAGAACATGAGACATGAGACGTAGGAAGAATTCCTAACTAGATAGGATGAAAAAGTAAACACAACCTCCTGCAATTTGACTATCAATCAGGCCAGCATGTCTCTGGGAGAGGGGGCCTAATTACGGCCCAAATGAACATTGACTGTTTTCTAATGGAATTATTCAGACAGCCTGTGTTTGGATATGCCAGTCCCTCATTTGCTATTCCCATTCATTAAGGCTGCACATTACACTTTGGTGGTCTTTGGCAAATGATATTTTTTTCCGCTAAGTTCAGAAGCCGGATCATCCTCAAAGAGAATTTTCTTCCCCACCTCGTTGTCTCCTCCTACCCAAACTCAATGCTGCCACTGCCCTCATTTTCTACCCTTTCTCTGGGTGGCTTGGCAGTAGTGACTACCGCTATTAACAGCCTGATGAGATGGGCGGATGATTACGTCTCTGTGTCCGGCCCGGTAACCATGCGTAAAAAAAAGGGAAACATTCCTAGATGATTGGGTTTTCGTGATGGTGCACGCAACGCGGCTGGGGTAACTGAGGGTAATGTGAGATAGTGGGACATGCTAGTCCAGCGAAAACGGATTTAGGTGTGGGAAATGGGGTTGAAAATAGGTGCTGTGCAAACGTAAGGGACATGTTGGTGGGAGAGAGTGATGCAGGAACAGGAACTACGCTGTCTGAACGTTAACAAGCTGAGGGAGGTGAGTAGGAGTTGCAATCTGTGGACT
The DNA here is from genome assembly GCA_029875015.1 of Lepomis gibbosus. Lineage (NCBI taxonomy): Eukaryota > Metazoa > Chordata > Actinopteri > Centrarchiformes > Centrarchidae > Lepomis > Lepomis gibbosus. The sequence goes on along the minus strand of JAPMOB010244149.1, from coordinate 5,782 downwards.
TCTACTACCATCACTGTAGATTGTTTTAAGAACCAAACCTGGAAGAGAGAAAGAGAGAAATAGCATGTTGTGCATGTGTGCACAAATGACAGAGAGAGGAGGAGGAGGAGGAGGGAGAGATTGAAATATAATATCCCAGGCCTCATTTATGCACTCTGACTCCTCAGGCCATTGCTATGGACTGAGTACATCCATTGTGCTTACAGTAACTTCACTCTGCAAAATGACCTCCATTTGAGTTATTTGAGGAGCAGTGGTATAGTTCAAGGTGGCTCGAGGCCATGCTTCAGTAAGTCTTTTGGGAGCGATGCTCTTCTCGTTGCTGCTCACGCTCTTGGACAGCAAATTTGGGCTGGAGAGACATCGCAGAGCGAGCGACACAGCATCCTCGTTTGGAGTCGACAGGGCTTTTATGTAGCTTGATGAAAGTCATCATTAAAGTTGCATAATGCCTCTTGACTGCCAACGACAATAACTTATGACATCTGTCTCAGTGTTTCATGTTGGCTGTCACAAGCAGTTAAGAGCCGGCTCTTGTCTTAATCACTGAGAAGATGGATTACTGGGGATTTTGGAAGCCACTCCTACATTGTTTGCTGTCATATGGCAGGAAGATTTAAATGTTATGAACAGAAAGGTAACACTGTCAGCTTAGTAAGACACTAATTATGGCATGGTGTGCTAGTGCATTTTTAAACAGGCCATTTTCACAAATTTTCATTTGATGAATACACAAGCTTGGTATCTGAACATATATTTGGTTTGTTTATGTGCCCTTCTCCATGAAATAGAAAGAAATTGACTAGACACAGATGAAACAATATGGCAGGCTGCACCACTTAATGGTGTATAAATATAAATGAACCAAACTCACTGGCAACACTGAGAAGCGAGAGGGGACTCTTATTAATGTGACACCTTGATTCAATCTGTCCCCTCAGTTTAGCCTCAAGTTGAGAAGAAAGACTCAGATAGTTGGGGATGAAAGGCTTGATCGGTGAAAAACATATGCAGAAAGGACTTTGCTATGGGGAAAGGTAAATCTATTTACAGCAGCTTTGTCTTGGGAAATATGAGTGGAAGAGAGTGGGAAAGAAAGGGCTTCAGGAAAGATTTCACCAATGTACAAGGCAAACAAACAACACAAAGAACACGAAAAGGAGTGAGAAGCAGAGCCTTAAAGCTTGCAAGTTGATTTAAGAAAAATGTCATTAGCATATTGTTGACTGAAGGACATCTTTAAAAAAAAACACAGTAAAGCCAGTGAAGCAATAGCAACGGTAGTAATACAATTACCTTATACTGTAATAAGGATAATTAAACAGAAGCCTGAGAATCATATAGCTATCACTGAGAATATGCGTTGCTTAAAAACATGGGTAACAGAATTCATATGCAGATAAAGCACATGAGAGGCACTTAGTTAAATCATTAACGCTAGATGAAGGAAAGGCCTGTAGCTCATCGACTGAAATACAAATCATTCAGCGTCCCCTGGAAATAATTAAGAACTGTCATATCCATGAAGACAAATTGTACATAGTGATGCTGTCGGGGTTATGGTCTGAGACAGCAGTATCTCTGTGTTTTTCTCTGAGAATCAGCAGCTTCTCAGTTCCCTTGCTCTCCATGTCCGCGTTTTACAGGCCCTTATGTCTCATTTTAGCACCTGTCAGACGTGTCAGTGCAAGTGTCGATATAGTAGAGTTGTCTCTTCTGGTGGTTACACATCCTCTTAACTCACATTGCTTGGTAAATGGGAAGGGTGGGCATATGCAATTTCACTATGTTGCACAGATAAGAACAGGAACAATTGCAACTTCTAGCATTTCCAATCTCGCAATCAAAAAGTGTCTGCTCTCCTAAGAAGCACCTATGCAAGAAGTGACTCTCCAAGCATTCTGGCAGATGTCTTATTCAGAATCTATCAGCGAGTAATATCCCAGAGCAACTACTGTATATCTGATAACTGACGGTGCACAACCCCTCACTTCCTCCTCCATTTCCTGAGAGGAAGCCTTCAGAGGGAGCATTGGAGTGCTGATAAAACTCACACAGCCCTTTATTTGCCGGCTAAAAGATTGCCGGAGCAGAGAAGCATTGTATACGCTGATGGCTTCTCTGGTACTGTAGCAGATGTGAGATTTCTTTGCTCACCTGGGAGCAGACCGGACACTGTTTTTACAAGCCAGGGTGAAAATAATGGGATCAGATCCATCCCACTGCCACATTTTAATAGGCAGCAACTCACTCTTTACACACCTGAGAGTGCCACATCCTACAGTAAAATGTGGAGCTGTGTGCTGCAAGAACACAGTCAACTCGATACGGAAACATCTTTTGTATGCCATGCTTTTAAGTTCACGAGGTGGTGTGAACATTAACAGATTTAATATGCATCCACTTGAATTGTCATTGCTGCCTGCTGCTGTTAACCATGCTCAGAAAGAGAGAGAAAGGTCTCTTGCAGAATGGATGGCAGCCGTCCGAGTGCACAGTGCGCAGGAACCAATTTTAGATGAAAACCCACACAGGGCAAGGAGTTTTCTTTTTCTGTGCGCTACATTTCCCTTTGACATCTTAAAAGCCATTAGTTCAGCAATGCACACCAATGCTTTACACAATAGGACTTGGAATGCTGCCTTTTAGACATTATATGGGGACAAGCGACAGAGCACTTGCAGAGAGGGATGCAGAGAAAAGACTATAAAACAGAAATACAGTAATTCAGAGTGGAGCAATTCAGGCAATGTGGTGGATGAGACAAAGTCAAGTTAAAAAAGACAATCTTTACCAATACAAAGCCTTGGAGATTTGTCCCTGCCAGCCAGATCCTTTAAGTTTTCATTAAAAAAAAGACCATTGCTAGGGCAATAAACTTCATTACGTCTGTAAACCTTGACAAGGCTCACTTTGTTTTTTATGGTTTAACAAGTGTTCAACTACCCACTAGACAATCTTTAGATTCAAAATTTTAGATAAAAGATAGTGATGTATGTGAACTGTGTACACCTCTGGCTGCTTTCATTCAAGAGAGCTGACCTCTTGAAAAATATGTGACCTTTCTAGAAATTGTAAAAACCTTCATAGAGAGCAGAACCGTGTGCCTTCAGTGATGTATCACATTGTATAAATGAGGATAGGAGGGCTGAAGGGTAGCTGACACTAAGGTGCTTCCATATTTATTAAGATAAAGGTGGATGCCTGAGAAGTCAGACCATCAGCTACATTGTCTCACCATATCGAGCATTAAGGTCAGTCAGATGTCATGTTTCCTTTGTGTGACCTAGTTAGGAGACAAATTATCAGTCTCTCTGAAGTTTCCCTGCATAACGCTTAAAATTCAGTTCCCTTTTTTTCTGCGATCTGACTTTCAAATGAATCATTTTTGGCTATCTTTCCATTCAGTCTCCCTCTCTCTGTCTTCCTGCCAGTCTCTTTTTTGTCTGTATGTAAATGGTTGTCCTAGATAGGTAATTTGTTGTTTTGTTTACTGATATCAAGTAACTCAACACTACACAGTGAAAGCAAGGCAAGAAGCTTGATTTTTAAGGTTTAATTTGGTAAGCAGTTACAAAATCCCCATTTATGATGTCAAAACACCCAAGATCAGATTTACACTGTTAGTAAGTTCCTGCCTGAATCAGATAATACAGCCACTGTCACACTATTCACATGAATACGTAAAGGCTGTTTTCCATCACCATTCTTAAGACAACTGAAGACTAATGAGGGGGTTCAAAACAAAACACAAGATGCTTATTGATCATGTTCAATACTTACATTTCTTTGTTTCTTTATTTTAATGACAGAAAACACTGTGTCTAGTTATCATTTAAGGTTTCGGTTTGTCCCCGCCCCCCCCAAGAAAAAGAAGAACTCGTACTGTGGTTGTTGGGTATGTTATCCATTTGAGTTCTGGGCACAACTCAGCATTCAGCAACGTTTACAACCACTGACCGGGAAGCATCGTTTGATCAGCCCTTAATGACACTTAACGCAATCGCTTCAAGACAGCCCTGCTTATTAGGAGTGGAACAGATGTTTTACCAAATCAGTCTTGCAGTTTTAATTAGCCATTGATACTAAACGCATTACCACCAGCAAACAGTGCAGTTTGAAATATAGCCACGTGCTGCAGGAGCTGAACCTCGTAGAAAATGTGAGGAAGAACTCAGGGGAGGGGATGAGTAAAGGAAAACCATCAATGGCAATTGTTAGGGGAGCAAGAATTCTAGGGCGCTGTCACAAACAGTGACGTGACCATATATACTCATTCTGTGATTTGGGGGTTGAGCTGCAGCTAAGACGATTTCTTGCCAAATCTACAGCACTGAAACATCTGGTGGTTTATCTATGTAGTGGGCTCCATGCTGTGGCTGCTGAGGACATCTCTAGCAAGGAAACAATCATCATTTCATTCCCCATATGACGTTCCTTAGCAGCACGATTGCGCAAGCCATTATTCATTGATACAGGTTCACTCATGAGCCTGGTACAAACTCAAGAGTACAGATGGCTGCAGTTAGGAGAATAAAATACCAGTATCATTAACTGCAGGATTGGAATCCTAATAGCTCAACAAAAAACAATTTCAGAAGCCCATGACACCATAAAGTGCAATACACTCCAAACTATCAATTTACAATGGAGAATTATTGAACGGTCTTATGCTTGACACGGGGACTTTATTCTAACCACAACGAATTCTGAGAGGATTTTCCAATAGATGTCTGCTGAGGCTATAACACCAGTCCATCTACAGTAGCACTCTCCAGCTCCCCTGAAAGCAATTCTCAATGCCATATACAATTCCATTCTCTGACTGATTCTCTGTACTTCACACACAGACACACACACACACACACATACACGAACACACACAAACAAAGGGGGCACAGTGCTGATTGCCTTTTGTCCACCCCTGAAAGACTGGCCACCTGGCTTCTGCTCACCTTCAATAGGGTTCATTATGGCGGCTGTGCACTCGTCCAGCTGCTGCTTTACACTAAAGACATGGATCTGTCTTTTCGCCTCCACCGCTGGCTCTCCGGTGCTCTTATAGCCCTAAACCCTTCACCTTGTTTTGGCCTGTCACGCCACAAAGGGTGTTTCCGAGCCCTAACTGGCCACGCCTCTTGTCTCTGTTTCTGCCCTCAAGGCCACATCTTCAAGTAACATTACAACAACAGCTATTCCTCCTGCTCTGAAGATCAGGAGCGTGGTGTGTGTAAATTCTATAATGCTGATGTTAACAATTTTCCCATTTAACGGTGACGGAAAAGAATCCCCTGTTAGAGATTGCTGTGGCATGTAACAGCCCTTGAGCGGCCGGGTTTAGAGGGTTTAACAAGGTTAAATGAGTGTGCTGGGATGGTTAGGAAACGGGGGGTTGTCGGTGGGGAGCAAGAGGGAAGGACATGTGGGCTGAGTTTTCATGTCTGAATTCATAAAGGCGTGATGATGCGTCATGAGCCTTTATAAACTCATAAACACCCCCGCTTGCACCACAGGCAGTAACGGCAGAGTGACAAGGGAACGACAGTAAATGCAGCACAAACAGACTCCGGGCCGGTGGCGGCCCCCATGTATAAGCAGACATATTAGAAAGCTTTTAATAGAAAACGTTCCCATTTAGACTTTAATCTACCCAAGCATTGTATTAACCAGACCTGGTAATGACTCAGAGGGAGTTGCAATGCACATGGTGAAATCACAGCTTGAACTGGACAAAGGCTGCAAAGCTCCCTCTGTGAGTTCACTCAGTAGTTGACGCTTCAGT
>JAPMOB010244147.1:0-11436 GCA_029875015.1 Lepomis gibbosus | reverse complement strand
AAACCCAAAAACACAGCACACAGGACAGGATCATGACAAGGTGGACCTTCCAGGACCACTTACAGTAAAGTAAGGCTTAAAAGCTCATTCTTTCCTTTGGGATTGATTTGTAATTTTAGGACATGAGTTCTTATTTGACAGAACAGAAGGAAGTATTCTGGTATTCCATCCATCATCAACTGTTTATCCTGCGTACAGGGTTGCAGGGGGCTGGAGCCAATCCCAGCTGACATCGGGTAAAAGGCGGGCTACACCCTGGACAGTTCGCCAGTTCATCGCAGGTATTCTGGTATTGATGATCCAAAAATGCAAATACATTGTCTATAACTTTATAACTCTTTTTTAATCTTGATCATACATTATAATGTGCAGACTTATCTTGAAGATCACAATATCACCATTGTAAAAACTTTATGTAATGTAGTTGTGAATGTTGGTGCAAACAAGCAGATGTTAAAATACCCACTCTGACCTCACCTTAAGAACGTGCATCTAGAGGCATTTTTCAAGAGGAACAGTAGACAGTGGGTCCCACAACTTTGCTTTTTGCCTCATTTGTTGTGCCGAGTTGTTGCGTCATACTGCCGGAGTGACTCACGGCATGTCCACAGAGCTGTTTTATTTCTGAAGTGATGACTTAGGTGCATGGTGCTTTAAATATTATTGGCCTTGCAGCTCCTCTTACATTTCTTTTCATGGGGCATCAACCTTAATTTGGTCCAGCATTGGAATCAGGGATGCTCATCATTGTCCCTCCCTTTTACTTAACTGAAAGAACTTAAGATCTACAGTGTCTGACTTTATGCTTCAATCGGATTGTCAAATACTGGTCTATGAAGTATCAACCTTTGAGTTTAATCTTTTATCTGTCCCAATCATCCTCCATCATGACAATTATAAATATTAAGTATGATGCTTATTTTCTCTTTCATGTATTTAGTGTCCATTTAGGAGTGGACATGGATGTGTACCTAAAGAGAAACACATTTTGTCATGTCTACTGTGGCTGAATTTCATGCCACTTGCTACTGGGATTGTTGTGCAAAGCTTGTTTTATGCCCTGTGTACATGCTATGCATTATCTTTAATATAATGCAGTGGATTTGACCAAGAGGTGATTACAATCTTTGCTGGAGACTGTTACCCATTAACAGTTTGCTGTTTTTAACCACAGTCTTTCCCGAATTTTATCCCTAGTGTTTTGGTTTGTCTACCCTTATTGCATCATACCATTTATTTTGGCCATAACCACATTACTTCCCAAACCTTAACTATACCTCCTTGCCATGTGCAGATATTGTGGAAAATAATGTTTTTAACATTGGCGTAGGATGTTAAAAATGTTTTAATTGGAAGTGATTCAATGTTTTATAGACACTTTCAATATCAGCCTTCTGTCTGGACATAGGGTTGTTTTTTTATGTTATAGGTACACTGACAATGATGAACATTGGAGACAGAACATTTTGTTCATCAAGGTTTAAATCAAAACTGATCAGCCAAAGGGGACTTTGATATGCTTGAAGCTGTGGGTCAAGTAGTTATGGCTAGTCACTCAAACAGCACAGGTGCTACTTTGCTGTTTTCTTTTCAATGTCTGTTTATCAAGGCTCATGCCTCGATAAGTAAATGTGTCAAGCATTAATGTCACTTCCTGTGTACCAGGGGTACCATCTTTCTTGCCCATCACTGTATGTTTAGAACAGCAAGTGTAAAAGCTTAGAAAAACATGAAACAACAGTGCAACAAAACATATTTATATCAGATTGTCACAGATGATTACATTAACAGAAGCATGCTGACTAGACTGAACACTGCGGCCTTCCCACAAAAGAAGTCTGCCTTTCAAGCGTCATTCCTGTTGTCCCCCTGTTTCTGGCGGCGTGGCCCAGCCCAGTATTGTGTGTGTGCTCTGTCTGACACGCTGGCTGTTGGGAATGAGCCATCTGACGGGGAGTGACTGCCAACAAGAGCAGAATGTCATTATGAGTGGAGGCTGCTGCGGGCCTGCCACCATCATAGGGAATTCATCACCACAAGTGATGATGATAATGGACTTTGCTGCAAATGACTTTGGATGAGCAGTGTTTTTGGCAAGTGGTGCAGGCTCTGACTGAAATTTTTTCTCCGTACCTCAGAAACAGAGAAGAAGGCTTTCTGTGCCCCAGCTGGGCCGTGGGATGCCCTGTGGTTGAAGAATTAACATTGTGTAAACACATTGGGTTCGTGCTGGATTGGGCTTCTGGTTTGTTATAGTCAGCGGCGAGTAGTCACTCAGATACATTCTGATTAACTGTACTTTCCGAATTTGGTAGATTAAATTAAATATTTACATTAAAGTAATCACTAACTATTTTTTTGACCTTAACCGCAAGTAATTGAGTCATGCATTTATAAACATTTCCCATTTGTCCTAATGACATTTCCAACAACATCACAAACACTGCTTTTTTTCCATTTTAATAAATCATGTTCCATAATTGGCCGTTTCCCTCATGTTCACTCCTCTGAGAGCCCAGGGATTCAAAAATAATTGTCCAACTTTGTCAGAGTGCTCAGAGCAAAACTCATCAAGTGATAACTTTAACCGCCTAGTATCGCCTCCACAGGAGAAAATAGCTATGGGGAGGTGAAATACTGTGACGACTCCATTATGATCTACAGGAAAAGGAAACGTAACAAGGCTGAGGCTCATTATGAAAAGTGACAAACAACAGTTAGTTGGCATCAGGGAGGTTTTATCACTATTCTTTGACCGAATCCCTTTAACTGAATATTAAATGCCTCATTAAAGCAGCACACTTGAAAGCTTGCACAATTCGACGCAAGATCAAAATGCAGGTTGCCGTCATGAGAGGGGAGATTTCATGTGCAAATTAAATAGAAGGTAAAACAGCTCAGTGATAGACTGTTGACCACATAATTAGCAGTTTCAACCCCTTTTTTTCATAAATGCAACATTCTGTCATGCATATTCAAATATGCGCCCCGCTCTGCCATTTTAATTGGTTAAAGAGTTTCAACTGACAACAGAGAGGAGGTGATGGCGGCTCTTTTCGGCGATGGTCTGGCCTCGCCTGAAAGAGCCGTCAGTCTGTCTGTCATGCAAAACATCTTTCGGGGTTTGTTTACCAGGCATGTAGCGGAGTGAGCACTCTCTGGCAGCTAATGTGACAGTTGCACTCTGGCTTTCAGTTCAGTGGACATGTTGTTTTGGAGAGAAAGCAGGAGGATGGTACCCAACTTATCTGATTACCGATGATGTACATCACACATCCCCGGCCGACTTTGCAGAGAGACAGCCAAGCGAGAAGGAAAGGATGTTGGATATCTGTAAACAAGGCTTGACTGACGTGGCGGCAGACGATTTGTGAGGCTCAGCTGAAGATCCGTGCCACATGCATGCCAAAGAAACTGAAGGACTGAAGGATATCAGAGTAAAGGCAGACACGCACACAAGACACTGTGGGTCGAATTGGCACCTGATGAACGGCTTCATATGTAGCTATATGGCTATATACATTCCTGACTGCTAACTCACCCTTGTATTTATTAGTTTACTGTAATATCTAAGTCCTAATTAATATACATTTTGAATTAATAAACAGTAATGTTTTTCTGTAGATGTAAGATCAGCAACACATTACAGCCACATAGGACTGAACATGCCATTCATAAACCATAAGCATCCAGCCACAAAAGCCTCTACTCTGGTTTCAGGCATTCCACCGGATGTTAGAGCCTGGCTGAGGGGATTTGCTCCCATGCAGAAGAGCATTAGTGAGGTTCAACACTGATGTTGGGTGATCAGGTCTGGCTCACAGCCAGAGGCGTTGAATGTGGTTGAGCTCAGGACTCTGTGCAGGCCAGTCAAGTTCTTCCACACCAAACTTGGAAAACCTTTTCTTTATGGATCTTGCTTTGTGCACGGGGGGCATTTTCATGTTGAAACAGAAAAGGGTTAAACACAACAAAAGTACACACTCCTGTTCACATATGTTTGGCCAAAGTCTCTCTCCACCACCAAAATTATTAAAATGTAAAGAATTGGCGCTATCCAGGTGACCTGGTAATTCAGGATAAATACCACATAACTCCAACATCCCTGGTCTTAGGGAGGCTATATCAGTTGAATCAGGACGAATAAATGTGCAGTCTAGCTGTTACAAAGTTCTTGTTCTGATGCTATGAATGTTATGAATTTATTACTGTACAAACTTTTGAGCAACCAGTAATTTGCTTCTATATAGTTTTTTGTACTTTCTCACAGCCTTCTGTCTTGCTACAGTATCTCTAAAACCAAACGACGGCAATACCGTAAGCCTTTGAGAATGTGAAACATATGGAATGGCATACAACTGCCGTGGCCTCTATTTTTACCATGCAGCCAACATGCCACCTGATGTTCAGGTAAATAGCTGTTATAAACGCATAAACAGTGCCCAGACCCTTAAATCATCGGAGTTTCAATCATATGGCAGATCTATATTCATATTACAAAGCCTATGGTCATCTCTCTACACCTGGTTCTACTGTAATTATTCCATGGTTAACTCATAACTCTTTCGGCATCATGTATTTTTGTTATGGCTCTATAATGCCACAGGGACCTTCGCTAACTGTAACCAGCCGTAATCTCAATTTGCAATGCATATGTTTCAGAAAAGAGCCCCACAGTTAGTACACAAAACCCCCCATGAGCGCCGAGGCAGTGACTGCTGTGGCAGAGGTTTATTAATATGCATAGCTTTGCTAAAAGCTCCAAAGTGACCTACATGACAAGGTTCAGTATACACTCCAACTGTGTGCTACACTTGTGGGACTTATCCGCCCGTGTTACCTTAATTAGTGTCTTCTTGCCACGGATGCTTTTTTCTGGAGAGGCTGTTGAACTTACCCGTACACTTGTACGCCAGGGTCACCGCGGTCACTCCGAATGCCTGGCCCTTGACAGCTTGGGCACCTCTCCACAGCCAACAAAATGGTTGCCATTAGTCTGTAGAGTATGGCCGCTAACATCCCCATTAGATGCACTTTAAACTCCTGCAGTGTGTCCCAGCCATCAGAAGACGACACTCCAGCTCTTCCAGGTAATCCTCGAGGCCCTCCACTGACAGGATGTATCAATTAACAGATTTGTTTGCTTTCCTCTCCTCCAACCTCATTTGCATAGCAGCCGGCTAACACACCGCTCAAGTTCAAGAGCACTGTTGACACTGTGTTTTTATTTTTTTCTTTATCCTCTACAACAGGCAGCAGAGGGGCCAAAAACGAAAAATTACCATACATATTACAATTCAGCTGCTCTGTTGATCTAAAAGTATCCAACAGAAGTGGTTCGGAGCACAGAAAGTTACAAGATGTTAGCAACCACTCCAGGGCGAAGCATTGTTGACACTCATTCCCGTTCAGTCTTCGTCAAAGGGGAACTTAGCATTTCCAATGCTAAAGGACAGCTGTTGCTGGCAGGCCTCTTTCTCACTGGCGGAGGCACCACTGTTTAGGGCGGTAATCTGTCAGGGCGATGGCATAGCCAATGTGCTCTACCCCAAGGTGGAAGCAGAGAAATGTGGCTTGGGGCTCTATGCATAGCAATGAGGCCAGACAGATGTAAAATCCACTGTGGTTTTACAGCCTCAGTGCTCTCTGTGTGTTTGCCTGAATCCTCCCCATCAACCTTTTGAACACAGTAATTCCCATGATGCAACACTGTTGCAGGGACACATTTATGCTGTTTGAGTGGAGGCCTTTACCGTGATCTGGAAGAAACACGCCATCTTTTACCTATCAAGAGGCAAAGAGTCTCTCAAACAATCCTACCTACTAGGTTATGAAGCTTAATGTTAATAAAAAGTGCTTCCAACAGACACAGAGCGAATATCCCATTGGAGACTTTACCTTTTAGTTTCTACCAACCTCCAAAGAAAGTATCTGTCCTTTAGCATCCTGATGTTCCACTTTCTTCACCAGCTAATCTCTTAACATTATTTGTCTGTAGCTGGGCAGGTAGTGTACAGTGTGCACACGTTTGCTGAAAACTATTTGACTTCCTATACAAAAATTACAAATGTAGAAGTGATTATTATTAATGCTTCCTTTGGACAGTCAGGGATGATTAGTATGGGATCCCCACTAACGTGCATTTGTATCCCCACACACACACACACACACACTGACTCCCACATATAATTATCAGTACCTCTTGCATACTGTTTTCATGATTAGGTGTCAAAGTTCAGTATTCGATAATGATTGTCACCACGCATCATTTCCTGGCTGTACAATTTGTGCTTAGTTGGGAATCAGTACACTCAGGCCCTATACATTTAGAAATGTCAATCAGAATGAACGAGCAGGGAAACGGGAACCAAATGTAAACACAGAAAGTATTTTTGACACCACACATAAGGACTCGAGGCAAATTAGCCAGAAAACAACACTGTAAATATAGAGCCTATCCGGCTGCTTAATTTAGCTAAATATGCTAAGGTCTTCTTAATTATTACCACAGCAATTTCCATCACTGCTGCTGCCGGTTTAACTGTCGCATCCTGCAAATCAGTAAATTGCACAACTTTTCTTATTGCACACAAGCCTGCAACTATACTGATTTCTATAATTAACATGTATGTTTTTCTAATCAGACAGAATTTCTTGGATATCAACAAACAGAAGGTCTTGTAGTTATAAAAAATGTAGAAAACCAAAGCCTTTTTTATCTTCCCTCTGCTTTAGCACTATGTTACTGATTAACACATCCAGTATTCTTCATTATTTAGATACAAAAACTTGTTCCCATCACCTCAGCTCTATATTACTCCAGTTTAAACCTACTGTATGTATAACTTGCAAAAGTTTGACACAACAGCTGACAACAGAGCATATGCACCCATAAAGGTATTTGTTTGTTGAACAATAATTAGAGCACTCCGGTCTGTACAAGACGCCCAAGAGCATCTCATACAGATGCTAATGGGAGAGTTTCATAGACAATAACAACGCTTTGTCACTTTTTCTGAATTTGGATATATCATCATCATACATTCACTCTCACCTAAAACATTTAGTAGGGGAAGAAAAGATATAAAAAAAAATAGAAGCTTTAAAAATACTACTACTAATTATTTTTGCCAAATATGTGTAATTTGAAACATACTTGGATTACCTTCTCTATCATTTTTATTGTCATTTTTATGACAATAAAAAAGTAGGGTGACCAGACGTCCCCAGTTGTGGTGGCCTGTCCCCGTCTGGAAATGTGCCCGTTTTTTGTGTGTTAATCCTAGACCAGGGATGTCAAACTCATTTTCACTACGGGCCACATAAGCATTTTGGTTACCCTCAAAGGGCCAGTTGGAACTGTAAGACTGTATAAACATACTTTACTGCATAAACTATTCCTTAACATATTGTAAAATAACTATCTATTTTATTATTTAGCTTATTCAAGTTAAGGACATTTAACCCATCAGATGCAAAAAACATAAGCAAGCACATTTACTGTATCTGTGTTATTATAACATACATTAATTAATTTATCAGATTTAGAAACCCATAATACTCCATCTAGTCTGTGATTGGTCGGTTCAAGACAAGTGACATTGACGAGCTACATTCAGCACACGGCTGCTTAAAAGGCACCGAGCTTCTCTTCTCCCTCCTCTCTCTGCGCTGACAGAGGTTAGCAGGCAGAGAGATTGGGAGCAGGTGAGCGCCACGTAACGCCCAGAGAACCTAATGTGAAGAGGGCAGAGAAGAGGACCGGCCGTTTGGGAGAAGTCTCGGTAGGCTACGCAATGTCCCGGTATGCCAAAGAGTAAAATGTCGAGGTGCCGGTACCGGGTCCACTTCAAGCACTGATTAAAACACAGAAAACATAGGCCTAGCCTTCCAGTTTATCTCCTTGAAACACAAACGTGTTCACTTTCCCATCGTTCACGAAATTGCCTTGCTTCTGCATAAATTTTTATTGGACATTTTGGGATCGTTTGTATACATTTTTCATCTCCACTTGTTAAAAAACCGTAGTTAAACGCGGGTGTGGCGAGACCGCAATCTAGTGGCGGGATGCCGACAATTCGCAGGTCACAAAATCGCCATGCATTGTGGGAGATGTAGTTTGTTGTTAATAGACGCTTTAAAGCAGCATAAACTTTTATTTTAGGACAATCATGAATCTTTTAAGCTTTCGCGGGCCACATAAAATGACGTGGCGGGCCAGATTCGGACCGCGGGCCTTGAGTTTGACACGTGTCCTAGTCTGTCCATCCATCATCAACCGCTTATCCTGCGTACAGGGTCGCCAGGAGCTGGAGCCAATCCCAGCTGTCATCGGACGAAAGACAGGGTACAAACTGGACAGGTCGCCAAGTCCATCACAGTCACACCTAAGGACAATTTAGGGTCACCAATTAACCTAGCCTGCATGTCTTTGGACGGTGGGAGGAAGCCAGAGCACCCGGAGAGAACCCACGCAGACACAGGCAGAACATGCAAACTCCACACAGAAAGGCCACAGTTCTTGCTTTGAGGCAACAATGCTAACCACCGCGCCGCCGTGTTAACAGACCTGAAATCAGATTTTATGTGGCCAGAAAGACTGGACAGCAGAGCATACAGGTGTCGGGGCGAAAAGTGATACTTTGCAGAAAACTGATTGTTGCGCAACATGTAACGTAATCGCCCTGTATCTTTATGTCTACAGCTGCTTTTATCTGGATCAAATACACATAACGTCTAAATAAACATGACTTTATGTCCGTGGTAATAGTAAAGTAATGTCTTTGTGAAACTATAATGGTTCTTTTAACAGAATAATCACAGATGTGGATAATCACAAAAAGTGTTTGCAGTTTATACTGTAACTAGGTCAGACCTTTACGTGATTATAGGCAATAATAGAAGCCTGTTGTTGCCAATGGATTATGTGTTTGGTAGGCCAATAATATCCTTGTCTACATTTAGAAAACAGACTGTAGTCTATAATTAACATGGCTTATTGCTGAGTTAGATATAAAATAAAGACATGATCTCTTTTGCAATTATCGTTATGACTCTACATTATTTTACTTGCTGTGGACCAACCAATCCAGTCTCTATTGACTGAAAGGTACTTTCTGCCTCAAAAATATCTTGATTTCATTCAAAAAGTTATATTTGACAGATTATAAAACCAATATTGATTGATTTCATATATAACAACATTACATTTTTAATGACATACTGACGATCCAAACCAAAAATGTCCCGGGTTTTCATTTCATAAATCTGGTCACCTTATCATAAAGTAGCAAATGTTTTATTCTGATAGCTACCTAAATAGGACAAAAAGTGATTTACAGTTAAGTGTAGTTCTACATTAAAGTTACAGAAACTGGAGTCAGATTTGTTTTGATTCTGTGCTTTTATGTGTCATCCTAGTGGAACAACAGTTTACACAGTGTGTTCAATAAATATACGGCTCGTTCGTTCATGCAACTCTACTTTATAGAAACATGTCACTGTAGGTGAGACTACACCTGTACAAAACCATTTCAGTTGACTCATCTGAAAGGAACCCATTAGAAGCCCACAGCATAAAATAAAGATGGACTACAGTAAGTGACAACATGAATCATAGGGGCATATAAAGCAGCCTCTCAGCCAAATGGTAATGATTAATGAGGCACATGGGTAGCCGCAGATTCTTTCTTCTCCCACATGCACTCGTCATTTGCAATAAAGTTTATTCCTTCAGTTTGAAAACTTCAAAAACATTTAATATGACATGAGTGTTTAATATGACATCTGTGTGAGGTTAAGTTTTAGATTTTCAAACTAACAAGCAGGCATCATCAACTGTAAAATGTAGAAGGGCTTTAAGAAAAGTTTATATCCCTAATTGTAAAACTGAGACTGTGTTGGTATTCTGTGAGAAATTCTTAAGGGGGTTTATGTGTTAAAAGAACCTGTGCATATTGAGTCCCT
This sequence comes from Lepomis gibbosus, assembly GCA_029875015.1. Classification (NCBI taxonomy): domain Eukaryota; kingdom Metazoa; phylum Chordata; class Actinopteri; order Centrarchiformes; family Centrarchidae; genus Lepomis; species Lepomis gibbosus. The sequence goes on along the minus strand of JAPMOB010244147.1, from coordinate 1,470 downwards.
CTGGATCTTGGCTGAATCCCCAGTGAACTCTTAGTTTTTACAGTGTAAGTCACACGTGGTATGTTTTCAAGCCTCTTATCAACACGTCAGATTAGCAGGCCTGCAGTTCACACATTTTAGTTCTTGGCCTGTTAGGATCCTCAGAAACATGGTTCTTTGGACATGGTCACACTGCCAACAGATGGTGAGAGCATCTTTATGCTTAGCGGATGGAAACAGACAGCAGATAGCTGAGTGCTTTGGTTAAAGAGATCCTTACCCACCAACGGAAACTCTTCAAAAAGGGTGACACGAAATGTATGTTCCCCTGAGGCATAATTAATGTCTGTTTTTAAACTTATGTGACCAGTCAGAGATGGAGACGCTTTCATCAGCTACTAAAAGAAAACTGAGACATATGAAGGCAGGCTTCGTGACAGCCAGTATGAGGTTTAGCTCAAAAGGGGTTAAGATAACACTTGAAGGTATGATGTTAATGAAGAGATCGAATCATGAATTAGAAAACTTACTTTGTTTTTCTTTGAGTTTACCTTGCTTAAAATTATATTAGTCTTAAGGAGGTGGTATTATGCTTTTGGCTTTTCCCCTCTCCTTTATTGAGTTATATATCTTTTTATGTGAATGTAATAGGTTTGCAAAGTGAAAAAGCCCAAAGTCCACCCCAAAGGGAGTTCCCATCTCCCACAGAAAACTCTGCTCTGAACTGCCTGAAAGCACCTCATTTGTCGTCCAGCTTTTACTTCCGCTTTCTTGTGATGTCACAAGAAAATACGTGTCATAATACTCGCCAAGTGACTAGTCTGACACGCACTCAAAAACAACGGTGGAAAAACACTGCGCTGCAGCACACACCTCTCCTCTCCGTTTCAAACACTAGCTACCGTCCAGGCAGCCAATGGACATAAAGTTGTTACTGTGATGTAGAGACAAAGCTCAGTTAAATGAAAGATACATTTGTTACAGATTAATAACTCACCACTCTGAAACTCTTGCTACAGTCCATATTGCTAAGCTGGTCGGCAACATGTAGCCTACAGCTGAATCGAAGCTGTTTACCTTCTTTTCGCTGACATGCCTTTCTCTGTTTCTGATTGGCTAGTAGTCCTTAACTAGGAACTGCGCATGTGCAACTCTCAACAAAGATCATTTAGAGACAAGATGGATCAGTCCATAGCTAAAACGAAGCGTTCAACACAGGGTGAAAAGAGGAGCTGCAGCAATGAATGTATGCCAAAAATATGGTGTTATTTTGAAAATTAAACCACGTAAACCTGTTGTGAAGGAACCTCTAAATAGGATTTTGAACCTGAAAATGAGCATTATACCATCTTTAAAAAGCCTCATATTGCAAAACAGTCCCCTAAAAACTATGTTCATATACTAACTAATTTTCCAACAATAAATTTGTCTCCTGTAACTTTAATTAGGCTGGCAAGGCTGCTTTATGATGATAACCTATTTTTCTATGAG